>ML809142.1:87607-113230 GCA_009831015.1 Picea engelmannii | reverse complement strand
ATGTATTTTTTCTTAGAAGGGGTAATTTTAAGGATGGAAATTTATCTTAGAATAGAGAAATCTTGGCGAATCTTACTAATCCTTAATATGTAAACTATAAAATGTTTGGCAATATTTTTGTAAAAATATTCAAATTTCTAAATATTTTGACAACACTAAAATATGTCATTTAAAAGTACAATGATCTTAAGGCTTCATTTATTTATCAACCTGAGGTTCGTTTGGAACTTATGAGACACATATGTTGTATGCACAAAATCATGAACCTAGAGATATACTGGTTTGTAATGTGTTTATGTGAATAATAATCTATACTACTCAATGTAAAACTTCCAAACTAAAAACTAAAAGCAAGAAGAACTACTCTGACTGTGTCTTGGTTTGATTGGTGGCTAGCTCTGGTTATGGGTTACAAAAGTTCCCATTCATGCTTTGGAAGTGAGACATTGTTAAAATTTCGCTTAAGCAGTTAAGTGTATTCAATATTCTTTAAATTTTAACAATTATAACAACAACTTCATGCATCAAGATCACTGAAAGAAAGACATCCACAATATACACAAGATTTATCCCAAGAAATACTCTTGGGGGAGAAAACCCAACAAAGCTTCTTTAATATATATTCGTCAACAAGTACAACGTCTCTCTCTAAGAGAGATCTCACAAAACAGAATATAACTAGAATATAGACCATAAACCCTAACTAGAATAGGGTAGCGCGCCACTAGACCAAGATAGGCCTCCAACAGATAACCAAAACCCTTCACCAAAACACCCTTACTCTGTAGTTGCATCTCCTCCTCAAACTTGTGCACTTTTCCTTGAGAGAGAGAACTTGTGTTGAGTGTGTTCTCTAAATGAGGTGCCTAGCCTCTTATAAATACAAGTTGAGCCAAAATGAAATTAGGTCAGGGCCGACTTGTACAAATGTCACTTTCTAATTTACATTTTACTTTTACAAAGGAAAAATAGGGCCGACTTTACAAATACAACATTATATTATTCTTTTAGGGTATTGACTTAGTCTAATACAATTAAATACAATAAGAATATCTTTCGAAGCTACTCAAACTTCAACTCTCCCTCTTAGAAAGGAAGGTATTCTTCTGGAATGATCATCACAATTGCTTCTACACTTATGTACACTTGACCATTGACTTGTTTACTTTCCACGAATCTATATTGAATAATTTTTGTAACCACGTCATGCATCCATGGTCTCATCATCCTTCCGGGCTTTATATCATCACGAGACTTCAACTCGCGAACTCACACAAAATCTGGCATCTAGTTCATACAAAACTAGTAACCCATCAACTCACACAGAACCTGACATCTAGTTCATACAGAAATAGTAACTCGCCAACACACACAAAATTTGGCATCTAGTTCATATAAAACTAGTAACTCGTCAACTCACACAAAATCTGTCATCTATTTCATACATAACTAGTAACTTCTGGTTGGCACACCAAGAAACCGGTCCACAATGACCATGTATCTAATCACAAGGATTAGGCGATGTAGTGCGCACACACTACCCATCTATCTCGAGGATAGGAAACACCTTCAACCACATTGGTTAGCCCTCCAACTTCAAAAGTTGGGAAACTCTCCAGCCCCGAAGTCTCGACATTTGTTGACCTTGTGTGAGGTCATGTTGACTAGTGCCACAGTCTGTAACATGCCCATGAATGACTACTCGTTGTTACTGCCACATGCTGATGTTGTTGCCCTAGAATCACATACATAACTCATCACTCCCTCTTACTATGGAATTCCTTCTGGACCACACCAAGCTTGTATCTGAAGTACACAAACTTCACTCTCTACAGAGGTTTGGTCAACACGTCTGCTATCCGCTCATCTGTAGCGACATATTGGAGCTTCTGCACCATATCTATGATATAATGGTACCTGATCTCGATATGCTTAGAGTTTTCATGAAACATTGGGTTCTCTGACAACTTCACACAACTATGGTTTCCACACTAGATACAAGTCACCTCTAACTCGAGATCAAACAACGATCCTGTAAGAAGCTTCTGAAGCCACATTACTTCACTGCTAGCTGAACATGCTACTATATACTCTGTCGTAGTCGTACTGAGCGCCACACTAGTTTGCTTCCTACTAAACCACGAGATCATAGTTGATCTCAAACTAAAGAAACATTCAGATGTACTCTTCCGGTCTGCAACACTACCGACCCAATCTAAATTAGTAAAGTCTTGCAGGCTTACCTCACGATCCAAAACATATATAATTCCATAGTGGATTGTACCTTTCAGGTAACTCATCACATGTTTTACTATAATCAAGTGAACACCTCTAGGTTCGACCATATACTAACTCAATGTGTTCACCGCAAAACATATATCTGGCCTTGTGTTCATTAAGTACATCAACGAACCAATCATCTGTGTATACAAGGTGGCATCCACTGTCTTTGAAGATGTATCACTCAATAACTTCAGATTTTTCACCATCGGTGTAGGCATGGCTTTACAATCCATCATTCTAAATCTCTTCTAAATCTCTACAACATATTTTCCTTGGTTAAGGAAAATCTCACTCGGTCTCTGCCATACCTCTAGACCTAAGAAATAATGCATCATACCCAGGTCTTTCATCTCAAACTTTGTAGCAAGCTTCCTCTTACTCTTTGTGATGAGCTTCTTGTCTCCCGTTATAAACATGTCATCCACATATAACCGTAATATCACTGGTCCACCATCTACAACCTTGTAGTAAAGATTGGAATATTCTTTACTCTTGGTAAATCCCAAGCTCATAAGGAAACTGTCGATTCTATCGTACCATGCCCTGGGTGCTTGCTTTAATCCATACACGACTTTCTTCAATCTGCACACATGTGTCTGACTGTCATGTGTCTCGAAACCTTGTTGCCGATCCACACACACTTTCTCTTCTATTACATCGTTTAGAAAGTTTGTCTTCACATCCATCTGGTGTGCCTTCCACTTCATTACTGCAGCTATCGCAAGTATATATCTAATCGAAGTGTATCTCACCACGAGAGAAAATGTCTCCTCATAATCTATTCCTTCTTTATGGGAGAAACCACGTGCCACAAACCTTGCCTTGTACTTCTCAACACTTCCATCTGTTGAATGCTTCATCTTGTAAATCCACTTGAAACTTACCACTGTATTCTCTTTTGGTCTTGGAACCACATCCCAAAAATCATTCTTTATAATGGACTGGTACTCTTCAATCATGGTATCCTTCAATTCTTTCTTCTATGCAACCTCTTCATAACTTGTAGGCTAAACATCAATAATGTTACTTAGTAATGCCACGTAACTAGAGTATGGCCGTGGTCTCTTTCTTTCTCTGAGGGATCCATCTGGAGCACCATACTTCTCTGCATACTGAATAATTTCTCAATCCCAATCTGGTCTTCTCTTCTTAGTATTCATCTCTCATGATGAATTTGCAGGTCTATGTGGTTCTTCCATATCATGATCTTCTAGTACAACATCATTACATGCATCTATATATGTAACTCTGGGAATTTCAGGTTCCTCATCATGGACCTCATCTGAATGATTTTGTCTCGATCTACTGAAATATGCATCCTCATCAAAGGTGAAATCTCTGCTAGTCTCAATCTGTTGGTGATTAGGTATGTAGACTATGCATGTCTTTGATGTCTCACTATATCCAAAAAATATACCCTTCTTTCATGAAGGGTCCAACTTCGATCTCTTGTCCTTGGGGACATGCACATATACTGGACAACTAAATATCCTAAGGTGGTAGACCTCTGGATTTTCTCCTGTAAACATTTCTTTTGGTTTCTTGTTCCCAAGTACATAGTGGGGACTTCTATTCTACACATATAATGCGGTCCTGGATGCTTTTTCCCATAGATGCATCACTAAATCTTGGTCATGAATCATGGCCTTTACTGCTTCCATGATTGTATGGTTCTTTCTTTCTACCACCCCATTCTGTTGAGAATTGTAGGGAGGAGAGAGCTCCCTCTTAATCCCAACTTCTTTGTAGATTGTCTTGAATTCAGAATTCATTTGACGTGAATTCTCCTCCATTATCTGATCTCAGAATATTTATCTTCTTTTCAGAAAGGTTTTTAACAAGTACCTTGAATTCTTTGAACTTGTTGAATACTTCACTTTTAGCTTTCAAAAAATAAACCCAAGTTTTACGTGAGAAATCATCAATAAATGAAACATAATATATATACCTGCTAAGTGAAGTGGCTGACATTGGTCCACACACGTCTGAATGTATGATGTCCAAGGCTCCTTTGGATTTGCTATCACTACTTGGAAATGGTTTCTTCACATACTTTCCTTGTCCACATCCCTTGCATATGCTTTCATGATTCACCATGATTTATGGAAAACCTGTCACCATATTTCTCACGATCAATAGTGCTTTGTAATGTATGCGAGCAAATATTCTATGCCATAGCTCACTTGGACTAATTGTGTTGTGTACGAATGCTAAATATGAGTGTCATTTTAACTTTTATAGACCTCCTTCTTGAACACCAATCACTACAATATCATCAATAGATTTTTCTCTTGGCCACATGATAACTTCACCATCAATGAAAGCAACTCTAAATCCTTTCTCATCCAAAGCTGAGATAGAAAGGAGATTCTTCTTCAAACCAAGTACATACAAAACATCCTTCATCTTCATAGGTTTTCCGGAATCTAATCTGTAAGATGATTCTCCTACTCCTTTAATGGGATACTGATAGTCATCACCGAGCTTCACCTTGTGAGGTGAATCTTTCTAAACTAATTCTGAGAAAGAATCCTTGTAACCTATCATGTGCTTAGAAGCACCACTATCAATAAGCCATGTGTCCCTTCCATGAGAAATTGTTCATGTAATAGCTGATATTAAAATATATTCTTCGCTTGAATCATCTTCTTTGGCTCTCTTCTGATCAGGTTCATTGTCTTCTGTGGCATGAACATGATGTCTTTTATACTTTCCTTTTCCGACTTGATCTTTTGATTGGGGACAATTTATTGCAATGTGTCCCATCTTTTGGAAAATGTAGCATATGTAATTTGCGTAATCCTTTTGAAACTTATGTGTATTATGTGACCCTTGAGACTTCTTTTGTGAGTGAACCTCTTTCTTGCTCTTTCCTTTTCTTGCATGTGCCCCTACAACTTGATTTTCCTCATCGCCTAGTTTCTCTTCTCTTGCTGCCAATCTAGCTTCTTCCTAAGTGCAATCCTCCCATAGTTTTCTAAACTTTGTTATATTTCTTCTTGAAAGATTCTCTGAATGTATGATTCCCAATATATTGGGAGACTATTCGATGTAGTTATCACCAATTCAACTTCTTCAACTGTGTCTCCAATGGCTTCAATTTGTTCTATGATTTGAGACACCCTTGTGAAGTAGGATTGAATGGTTTCTGAACTCTGCATCTTCAAACTCTTGAGTTGTGTCCTCAACGTCATCTTCCGGTTTATATTCTTGCCTTTAGATAATCGGGATAGGGCATCAAACATTTTCTTGGGATTTGTCAATTATGAAACACGAGGGATCTAATGATCCTTGATAGAATCAACAATGATTCTCTTTGCCTTGACCAGTCTCTTCTTGTACTTTTCCTTGGCCACATATTCCTCTGGTTCTAGAACTTCTACTTTGACGAAATCTTCTAGATCATTCTCTTCTAGAATGAGTGTCACTCTATACGTCCATGCTCATAAGTTATCAACACCCTCAAGCTTCTCATCAAGATTAGTGTTGGGAGTCATCTTTCCCTGGGATGAAAATATAATAGGAAAATAGAAACTTTTCAAAGAAATATTTTGAACTTACCAGAGAGTGTGCTATGCCAAAGTGAACTGCTCCAACTTCAATATGCAGTTTCCTAGACGTCTTGATCTAGGGTTTATGAGGAAACCCTAATTTTTCAACTTGAGAATTTTTGAGATCTGATCCAGGGAATAGACACACCCTCCTTAGGCAAACTCCTTGATGGATTTTTTCTTGACCAACATCCTTCAAAAAGAGGGTGATGCCATCACCTAGGGTTTATACATAAACCCTAATTTTTAGAAACTACGAAAATTGCAAGATTGGTCTAGGGAAAATATGCGCTAGGGTTAGGAGAGTCTTCCTATGATCTTGTTTTCCCTAACGAGTTCCTCTAGACTGTGAAAATGTATTTTTCCAAGCCCGCTCTGAAACCATGCTAAAATTTTGCTTAAGCAATTAAGTGTATTCAATATTCTTTAAATTTTAACAATTAGAACAATAACTACATGCATCAAGATCACTGAAAGAAAGACATCTACAGTATACACAATATTTATTTTGGGAAACCCTCTTGGGGAAGAAAACCCAAAAAAGTTTCTTCAATATAGATTCATCAACAAGTACAACGTCTCTCTCCAAGAGAGATATCACAAAAAAAAGATAACCAAAAGATAGACCAAAAACCTTAACCAAAATAGGGTAGCACACCACTAGACCAATATAAGCCTCCAACAAATAATCAAAACCCTTCAGCAAAACACCCTTACTCTATAGCTGTGTCTCCTCCTTCGACTTGTGCACTTTTCCTTGAGAGAGAGAACTCGTGTTGAGTGTGTTCTCCAAATGAGACACCTAGACTCTTATAAATACAAGTTGAGCCACGAAGCTACTCAAACTTCAACAAACATAAGATAGACAACCATTTCATTCTAATTTAAATTCAAATGCACACTTTGACCAGTTAAATAAATAAATTTGTTAACTAGAAATAAAATAGTGACAACAAGCCTATAAAACTCAATGCTTGAAAACAAAGTATAGAAAATAAAATATAAAATAAAGTTTATAAATCTACAACATACATACTAATAAAAAACAGAGTTCTATATAGTAAATAAAATAGAAACAATAAATATATACAAAAATCAATATTTGGGTACCTCTTTGAAATGGACCCAACTCCAAATAGGTTCAGCTAAAAGGAAAACGTGGCTACAATACTTACAATTCACTCATAACATGAAATGAAACTCTGAATTTATATATATGACAACAAACTGCAAATTGTATTCACAAATTGTTTAAGAGTTTTCCAATTCGTCTCCTCACATGAGAATGGAACTGGTTTATATAGCAAAAAAATCTAACTCTAACTATTTGCATTTACATTAATACCTAAACTAAGGATGCATAATTGTTTTCCAATGCGTTTTCAAGATGTATGTACAGTCTGAAAGTATGAAGATGCCAACAGCCCACGAATTCCAAGAGAAAAATTCACGGGCATCAATAAGTGAGCTCGAAATGCTTTCTAGATTCTCTCTTTTCCCATTTCCATCTTTCAATTAAACATCTGATGAACCAAGCAGCTCAAGGGCATCAAAATACCAACAACTCATGCATTCTATGACAAAGATTCGTGGTTGAGTTTAAATGAACTAAAATATGCTCCTGGAATTGCTCCTTCGCTGCCCACTTGTTCATTGAATGCATTTGCCTCATTACCTTTTGAATCTGGCCATTCTTCAACCCTTTGGAAATCACTATTGTTCTAGTTCGGCCTTGGATTATATCTGACTTGTGATCTGCTTTGGTCATTCTCAATGTTCATAGTTAGCATCTTTATTTGCATTTAGAAATAAAACTTCAAATTTCTATCTAAATTTTATCATATAAGCATGAAAATATAATGAACATAATCCATATTTTACTTTTCTATCTAAATTTTATCATATAAGCATGAAAATATAATGAACACAATCCATATTTTATCTTTGTATAATAGATGGCTATGATGGGTGAAGAATGGCTTATATGAGGGTTAGATGTGGTTTAGATAGACTTAAACATTATCAAAATAAAGACAAAAAGGTATCATTTTGGGAGTCTATCAGATTTTATATATTTTCTATAAAATTTGGGCTATTTTGAAGGTGAAATAATTTATTTATAGGATTTGGGCAAATCACTTTTAGAAAAAAATGGAAATTAATGAATATTGTTTTTAGAAAAAACATGAAAAATTAACGCAAGACAATATATAACCCCTAAAATTTTCCATATTTCTTAACACACCAATACATTATGTAGACTTGCAAAATAATGCATTATGTAAAAGTGTGCATTCATGCATTTGAATCTTAATGACACACCACCACAACATGAAAGATCCCCAAATGGAACAAGACACAAGATTGTAACAATGATTGTATTCCTTTTAGGTGCAATTGTGCATTATAGATACACAAACACAAGTGTGTTATGGAAACACAAGCACCAGTGCATTATGAATACACAAGCACTAGTGTATGTTGTATACATAAGCAATATACATAAGCATGAAGCGTCATTGGAATACAAACATCAATAATTTTACCAAACCTCGATGCACTATATAAAAAAAATTCTTGGAAAATGCAACTTGTGTATTTTGTTGATTTTATATTGTTTTAATGTACTTACGTTTGTATGTAAATATTTTTCTAAATTGACAAATAATGATCTAAAAGTTAAATCATTATTTTCTAAAATAGCAAATAATGATCTAAAAGTTAAATCATTATTATAACAGTATTAAAAATGAAAGTTTAGTTACTGCATTTTGATTTAATCATATCACATATGTATTATGTATTTAAATGAATACAATAAATGATGTCACATGACATTTAATATTTTTTCATTAAAATAAAAATATTGCATTCAACATGTATTTAACTTGTATTTAACAGACAACAAAATTTGTTATAAAACAAAATAAGGAAACTCATCATATTAATTAAAACATTTTATTCCAAACACATGTATTTTGTATTTAAATGAACATAATAAATGATGTCACATAACATTGAATATTTTTTCATTAAAATAAAAATATTGTATTTAATATATATTTAACAAAAATAAAAATATTGTATTCAACATGTATTTAACAAAATTTGTTATAAAACAAAATAAGAAAACTCATCATATTAATTAAAATATTTTATTTCAAACATGTATTTAACTAGTAACAAAATTTGTTATAAAACAAAATAAGAAAACTCATCATATTAATTAAAATATTTTATTTTTATAATGTTATGTTAACCCCACCATGGAAAATATCCATGATAAACGAAATATCAAAATTTTAGAGACAGAGAGAATTATGCTCTCACAAACATTTTGAAATACACAAATTGTTACATTTAATTAAATTCAAGAAATTAAATACACAAATTGTTACATTTAATTAAATTCATCCATATTCTTCGAAGAAATTGTTTCATTCATTGCTTGAGTTGCTTGTAATCTCGATTTCTTCATCCTTTGGATATGTAATTCTTTATTAGTTGTATTATTATATTGATTATATTTTTTCACATCCTTTGGAGATGTCATTTTTTTATTAGTTGTGTTATTATATTGATTATTAGTTTATGTTTACTTCAATTAGTAAACATAAAAATCAAAATTAACTATGAATATATCATTTATAATAAAATACAATAAATTTGTGGAAATATCTATATTTTTAGTATTATACTTGTATATACATTAGCATTGATTGCTTCACCAACAACACATATTGTTTTGAAAATACACAATTTGTTACATTTTAAAATACATAAATTATTACATTTAATTAAATTCATCCATATTCTTAGAAGAAATTAAATACACAAATTGTTACATTTAATTAAATTCATCCATATTTTTCGAAGAAATTGTCACATTCATTGCTTGAGTTGCTTGTAATCTTGTTTTGAAAATACACAAATTGTTACATTTTAAAATACACAAATTGTTACATTTAATTAAATTCATACATATTCTTAGAAGAAATTAAATACACAAATTGTTACACTTAATTAAATTCATCCATATTCTTCGAAGAATTTGTCTCATTCATTGCTTGAGTTGCTTGTAATCTTGATTTTTTCGTCCTTTGGAGATGTCATTCTTTATTAGTTGTGTTATTATATTGATTATATTTTTTCACATCCTTTGGAGATGTCATTTTTTATTAGTTGTGTTATTATATTGATTATATTTTTTCAACTTTTTACTTCAATTGGTAAACATAGAAATCAAAATTAACTATAAATATATCATTTATAATAAAATACAATAAATTTGTGGAAATATCTATATTTTTAGTAATATACTTGTACATACATTAGCATTGATTGCTTCACGAACAACACATATTGTTTTGAAAATATACAAATTGTTACATTTTAAAATACACAAATTGTTACATTTAATTAAATTCATCTATATTCTTCTAAGAAATTAAATACACAAATTGTTACATTTAATTAAATTCATCCATATTCTTCGAAGAAATTGTCTCATTCATTGCTTGAGTTGCTTGTAATCTTGATTTCTTTGTCCTTTGGAGATGTCATTCTTTATTAGTTGTGTTATTATATTGATTATATTTTTTCACATCCTTTGGACATGTCATTTTTTATTAGTTGTGTTATTATATTGATTATATTTTTTCAACTTTTTACTTCAATTGGTAAACATAGAAATCAAAATTAACTATGAATATATCATTTATAATAAAGTACAATAAATTTGTGGAAATATCTATATTTTTAGTAATACACTTGTACATACTTTAGCATTGATTGCTTCACAAACAACACATCTTGTTTTGAATCCATGCTTCATGTTGTTTCCCATCAATTTTTTTTAGGAAACTCCACTCCATACTTTATTTATTGAGAATTTTATATGTCACAACAAAGTTTAGTTGCAATTAAAAGTTATTTGTACTAATTATCAAATAATGGATGGAAAATAACATAGACAAACTTGACAAGTAGATTTGGTACTCCAACATATACTCACAACCCATATCCACTATAATGCCAATCAAATATTTTGATAGCTCTTCTTTGTAAGTGGCCATTTTATAGAAAACATTCATGGTCAGTTGTATGTTACTTACAAAATAAAAATTAGAACAAATATTAAATAGAAACTATTAAGAAAAACGAATGTATTTCCACAAATTTTGACTACAACACATTTCTTCTTTGTGTGTTTTGCTTGATCTTTGGAATGAGTTCATTTTCATCATTTTTCCCACAACATCAAAACAATTGAAAACTAGTATTTTATGAAAAAAATCAACGATCACATACACCCAATAAATCAATCATTTCATATTTTGTAAATGAATTAATATTACTACACGGTAAATATAATAGGGAAATTCAAAAACTACAAATGTAAATTAAGATATCTCTCAACAACAACAAATTAAGGTGTTTGACTCAAATTAACAAATTTGATAATGTTTTGACTAGTATATGCATATTCAATATAAAACATGTTTAGTGAAAATACTTTCTCAAATTTTCTTTTATGTTGTATGTTTTTTACTATTGCAAATCTTACAGATTTCATGGACCATTTCTCATTATATATTTGTTGTAGACATACAATAATCATGTTCTTTGATTCATTGCTTTGATTTTTGTAATGTAAGTGAAGATTGTGTTTGTAGCATCCCCAACCACCTATTGGACTATGCCACTTAAATTTCAAACTCTGATACGACTTTAAATTATAAAAAAACTTTACAAATGCACAGATTCATACAAAATAATAATAGAAACACAGATGCAATGTACACAGGAAAAATCCATGAAAAACAAATGCATAAATATTAACGCAACACATGAATTAACACAAATTGACACTTATATTTGATTAAAATAACATCAACTGCGTGCAGACCTTCCACGCTCCTCCGAGCCTTAGACCACACTACTCATAACTCTCAGCAGTGGGTCACCCCCAAGCTGGGACTAAACTCCACCTGGGTAAAGGATTCCTAACCCGGCTAAGGTATCTCAGACAACAAGAAAACTCAGTCACAAGTTCCAACTCAAACTAACAACCTACAATCCCTCATTCCCCACATGTCTGTCGCACCCCAGGAAGTGTGCCCCTTCTCTGCTTAACAGTCCCTCGGCTGGCCCACTTCCCTTTCAAGGATTCAACAACATGCCAGATAGGAAGTCTCAGAGCCCTGTAGTTTTAGTTTGGCACCTTTGGGAATCAATTCCCAACAATTCTCTCACATGGAGAGAATGCTCACGGGCCTGAAAACCCACTTCTTCAGTCTATCTCCCAGCTAACTAAGGTACAGATACGATGACAATAACAAGAAGGTACATAGGACAACTGAATGAGTGAGTTAATGATGATGGAATGATGGGAAAATGAACTAAGTCCAAACTATATGTATGCATGTTCCCAACTTGACACTTGTCTTGTTGAGAACTACCTTGGGCCCACTTGTCCCCATCCTTAGAACTTAGGATAAAATAATTATCCATACTTTATACTTTAAGGAATATTAATATAATATTCATTTGGGCTTAAGCTCCCTATATCAGTTCCTTATCCTTAATTTTTAGCCCCCTTTCCCTATCTAGTGGAGTTTAGTCCCCCATACTCTTTTACATGGTTGGTCTTCCGCAATGATGTGTTTTCATTAATATTTGCATGTGATTACATATTACAATGATGGCTCACTGGCCATTTTTAGCATCTGGCTCTCCAGCCTAACAATCACACATGCACTTCGGCCTCAATACATATGAAGTCATAGATAACTCAACTATGCACACTTCTACGTCACTACTGCGCACTTACCCCAAGTGCGCGCAACATTATGAATTGTGCGCCCCTATCTTGATAATGAATCTCCGTGCACTTACCCAAGTGCGTGCAACACCAAAACCAAGTGCCAATGGCTCACCAACCTATAAGCATATTTACATTTACAATTATATGTACAATTGGGGTTCGTCCTAGGGGTATTAAATTCCCCTCTCCCTTATTTATGCATTGTCCTCAGTGCAATATATACACATATACACCCAAAATTTTAAAATTTTTCAAAAAGATGTGGGTATTATGCCCGTAAAACATCCTCGTTCTCCCAAGTTTCATCTTCAAGACCGTACCAGGTCCATTGGACCATTACTATCCCTATGGCTCAATTTCAGAGTTGCTTGATCTTCCAGTCCAATATGCACACCAGATTCACTTGAAAGGCGCCTTCTTGATCCACTTGAATCACATTCCAATCAATGACATGATTAGCACCAGGTACACACTTTTTGAGTAATGATACATAGAATACATTATGAATAGGCATTGATGCAGGTAAGGAAAGCATGTATGCTATAGACCCAATCCTCTCTAGGACTTCAAATAACCCACAATAATGAGCTTCCAACTTTGAACAATTTCCTAATCAGGGAACTTCTGTTGGCCTTTACTTTCAGGAACACATGGTCACCCAATTTAAATTCCCTGTGAGTTATGCCCTTATCAGCATAAATTTTCTACTTGTCTTGGGAAACCTTTAAATTTTGTTTTATTTTCATCATTTTCTCTTCCATTTCCCTGAGTAATTCTGGCCCAACCATTGCTCTATCTGTTGGGTTGTCCCAACTTACCAATGTGTTGCACCTTCTGCCATAAAGTGCCTCAAATGGGCTCATCTTTAGAGATGCTTGGTACCCATTGTTATAAGAAAACTCTAGCAAGTGTAAGTAGTCTTCCCATTTTGATGGTTTATCCATCACATACATCATCAACATATCCTCAATTACTTGATTCACCCTCTCTGTTTTCCCATCTGACTCTGGATGATAAGTTGTGCTAAAATTTAGATTTGTTCCAAATCCCGTGAATAATCCTTTCCAAACATTTGATGCAAATTTTGGATCTTTTCCATACACAATTGTCTTGGGTATACCATGTAGTCAAGCATTTTCTCTCATATAAATATCAACAATGTTGGCTACCTTATGAGTGAGATTTACTGGAATAAAATGGGAAGCTTTAGTAAGCTTATCCACCACTACCATGATAGAGTCATGTTGCTTGTTTGTTTTGGGCAATTTGGTGATGAAATCCATTGTTACAACTTTCCATTTCCACTTAGAAATGGGCAATGGTTGTATCAAACCAGTTGGGTGTCTATGCTCAGCCTCGACATTTTGACACTCCCAACACTTGGCAATAAAATCAACAACTTCTTTCTTCATGTATGGCCAATAATATTGGTTCTTGACAACTGCAATAGTTTTCTGATAACCTGGGTTCCCAACATAAGGTACATTATGCATTTCTCTCAATGTCATATTTTTCAATTCTCGGGAATTTGGCACATAAATTCTGCCCATGTACATGAGAATTCCATCATTTTCTAGCTTATAGTCTTCAATTTTCTGTGGTAAATTACCCTGTTGAATTTTTTTCCTTTATCTCCATGTATTTCTGATATGATTTTGCAGCCTCTAAAATTTTATCTTTCAAATCTGATTGGTACATGCTAATGGAGGTAGCATGCATCTCATGCACTGTCATGCTAAGTGCATCAACCACCTTATTCTCTTTACCTTTGATATGCTTTATATCAAAGTCATATTCACTGAGAAATTCTAACCACCTGCTTTTCCTGGCATTTAGAGTTGGTTGTCCAAATAAATATTTCAGACCACTATGGTTTGTCCTCAACTCAGATATTTTCCCCATGAGGTAGTGCCTCCACAGATTCAAGGAATCTACTATGACTTCCAACTCCAAATTATGAGTAGCATAGTGCCTTTCATGCTCCTTCAACTTCCTTGATTCATAGCATACCACATACCCATTCCGACTAAGGAATCCACCAAGCCATTCTTTACCTGTATCATTGCATATGATGAAGTCTTCATTTGGATTAACAATCCTTAGTATTGGAGCACTTGTTAATAAATGCTTCAAGTGTTGGAAACTCCTTTCACAATCTGATGTCCACTCAAACTTCACACCCTTCTTCTGCAAGGAAGTGATTGGGTGTGAAATCTTTGAGAAACCCTCAATAAATATCCTGCAGTAACCTGCAAGTCCCATGAATGATCTTACCTCAGAGACATTCCTTGGTGTTGGCCATCCTTCAATAGCCCTTATCTTTTCTGGGTCCATTGCTATTCCTTCCTCTGAAATGATATGTCCCGAATAATGAATTTGCTTCTTATAGAATGCCCATTTGCTCAATTTGGAATACAATTGATTCTCCCTCAATACTTGTAATACCATCCTCAAGATTTTATCATGCTCTTCCTTCGACTTAGAGTATATAAAAATGTCATCCAAAAAGAGAATGACAAACTTATCTAAGTATTCTCTGAAAATACCATTCATTAAACACATGAAGACAACTAGTGCATTTGATAACCCAAATGGAACCACTGTGAACTCATAATGACCATACCTTGTTCGAAAGGCAATCTTGTTGATGTCTTCATATTTAATTCTTACATGATGATATCCTGACCTGAGATCAATCTTGGAGAACATTTTTTCATCTTTCAGTTGATTAAAGAGGTCATCGATCCTTGGAAAACAATACTTGTTATTCACAATCACCTTGTTTAACTTCCTAAAGTCAATGCAAAGTCTCAATGTTCCATCCTTTTTCTTCACAAATAATACTGGGGCACCCCAAGGTGACACACGTGGGCGTATATACCCCTTCTTCAGAAGCTCTTCAAGTTTCATTTGCAATTCCTTCAATTCTAGTGTACTCATCCTGTAAGGGGTCTTGGATACTGGGGTTGCTCCAAACATCAGATTGATGGAGTAATCAATATCTCTTTTAGGGGGTATTTCAGGTATTTCTTTAAATACATATTCAAACTCCTTTAGGATTGTATAATCTTCAATATTAGGTACCTTAGTTTTAGGTGTCTCTTCCATATGCGTTGCAAATATTTGACACCCTTTCCTGCAAATTTTCTTCAGTTGCAAAGATGAAACTTCTCTGACGGTTATTGCCCTGGGAATTCCCTGTACTGTCCGGTAGATGCTTGAATCCATTAGGACCAAAACAACAAACTCACGAGGATGAAAATCCTCATGCATTTTTATAGAGGTGGTACTCCTCTGTCTGAGATTTATAAAATGTGGAACTTTTAAAGAAGTTCGTCAAAGGAAAGTAAAATAGATATAACAAAAAATGGAAAATATTTATTTTTCTTCTAAAAGGAGAGTTCTTGAGAATGGACCAGGAAACACACACATTCATACATTTAAAGAAAATAAACAAAACTTACTCACATCCATCATAGCAGGGATAAATATTTTTGATCACATAAAAACTAAAAGAAAATGATCTGCATGCATAAGAGAACTTTGACATAGTAGTACATGGGAAACTCAAATGGAGATAACAATAGATCAACCTCAAATAATTTATATTCAGAAAAACTGGGTTACAAAGTACAATCGATATTGTTCCCAAAATAGTTGTCTTGGAATTTCTAAAATATATATAGTTCAATACATATTCTCTAAAATTAAAATGTGTTTGTCATAATGACTGGGATTGGGGCTCCCGCGGACCATAAATAAAATATGTATAAGAATGAAGTTCATAGAAAGAAGAAAGTGGGCGGTGGAAGGCAACAAGACCTGGTAATAATAAAAAGGAAATTATCAGTCTTCGGTTAAACCTTTCTATTTAAAAAGGTGGAGTAACTGGATGAAGAGCTTGATAAAGACATACATATGTGATCAGTATGAACTTACTATGATGGTATCTCATGGTTTGTCACTTGTTCATTGATGTCCTTTTATGGCTGTCCTTGGCGGTTACATGAACTGTCTCAACCATCCTTTTCCTTTCATTGGTAAGCTTGTCGACAACCTTTTTAAACCACTCCTCGATGTAGCTCCTCATTGGCACCATGTTGATTTCATGCCGGATTTTTATATTGAAGAGTTCGCCTTCCAAGTCCCCTAGATCAATAAAAATGTTCCACAAAGCTTCTTCAATATCTTGATTTTTAATTGAATAATCAACTAGCCATTTTTCCACGTCATCTTCACCATACTAAAAAACACTGTAGAATTTTTCAAATGATAACCCTTTAAAGATCTCAAATTGTTCATCAAATGCTTACTTGGTTAAGAACAATGAGTTGAGTATCAATTTGGGGTCTTGGACCTCATTGGTGTTGAGTATTGTCTCCAGGTCGCCGGTGTCATGAGCGGGAGTCCCTGAGGAATTGTCTCCATCTTCATTCATAATAGTATTAATGAAAGAATTGTTGAAACCAACAACCAATAGATGTTCTAAAAAATACCACTAGGGTTGAACCCTTTTACTTTCTCATCATATTTTAAATTGAGGTTGTGGAAGTGGCCCGTGAATTCATCAATATTGTTCATATTTATAAATATGAAATCCCCAACTTTCCAAGGTAGAGGTATGAATTGCTTTTTTCTCTTTTCATGGAAAAAATGCAACCAATAGTTGTACTTCCTTGCTATTTCAACAACAAACATTTTGTCAGATATGTGGCACAGAAGGAAGGAAGGATTTTCCTTGGATCCAAAAATCCTTATAACACTATAATTTTCCATTTGTTCTAGTGTCCCCTTCCTATCCAAGAACTTACTTGACTGGTCAGACATCCGAAAAGCATTCTTTCCATACAACAAATCTTTAAAAACTGAGACAAAATCATTAAAAACTTCATAAAAATGTTGGGAGGCCTTGTGCCTCCACAATGTTTGATACCAGAAGATTACTGGGTCGAATTCACAGTTTACCTTCTTGCACACAGATAATCTCGAGAACTGACAACAATGCGCTATCATGAAAACCAAATAAGATGACATGAATAATTTCTTCTCCTTCTTGTATTGTGTTAATTGGGAAGAGATTTCAATGGAAATCAACTTACCCTAATCGAAGATGGCTTGTTCTTTGATCGCAAAATATAGAATGTAAAGAATCATTCGGGAGATATTGGCCATGGTTTCCTATCCTGTTATCCTCGTAAAAATCCATGCAATTTCTTGGAAGGGATTTTTAAATGAGCCAACCTGCAATCTTGTGATGTCCTCGGGGACAACCGCTGGGTTCTCTAGGAATTCAGGTAAGAGGTCAAGTCCATTGTCATGCTTTTTTAAGAAATCCTTGCAATCTTCACCTTTGAAGGTGAGCGTTGGCTCGCGAAGTCTCAACATCTTATGGAATACCTAAGGTGACAGAGAGACAGGGGAATGGTCCTGCAACTAAATGATCCGCTGGCTTGGAATATATCTCTCAGCGCACCAGGTGACCAACTCCTTACAATCAAAAACTTTCGAGACACAACCTGTGTGCGCAATTCCAGACATCCAGATTATTTCCTTCTGGGCAGAAGGGGATGAATAATAGGAATATGCCCTAGACCAATGAAAACTTTGATCCTCGTGCCCAAAAATATTCAGTGTATCTCCATAGAACTGTTGTCGAATTTTTGCCATAAGTCGACAAGAACATTCCCTTGCTCCAAATTATGTTAGGAATGAATGCTGGAGGGAGATGATATAATCCTCCGTAAATCCTGTTTTAATGTGTTTTAATAGGAGATCTCCTCGAGCCTTTCGCTTATTAATGACCATCATTTCGAGCATGTATGATAAGTTATTATCATTAAAAGCATAGTAAATTTTCATTAGGAAGGGCGCAAGGGTGGCGGGGACGGACGGGGGCAATATGTGATTTGAGATTTTTTTAACCTTGGAACCCATGAACTCGGAAGCCCGCGATGGTATGAGGCGCGAAATTGGCTAAGTATGGGACGACGCGGCGGTCGGATGGACTCATGTAGGTGGAATGAAACTTAGGTAGTTTGGGGAGTCTGGGGATCAAAATGTAGATCACATAACTCTTTGGTGCAATGTGTCTATCACGGAACACAGGAGCATAAAATCTCAATCCCATCAACCCAGGAACCTGCGATCGTGGAATTGACTAAGTGTGGGACAACACAGCGGTCGGTTGGACTCTTGATGTGAAGTTGTAGATGGATGTGAGAAATTGTAAGTCCGCCAACCTGGGAACTCATGGTCTAAAAATGCGACTAAGTGTTAGAACTAGAAAGGGATAGTAAGAGGGAAAAAATAAAAGGGAAGAACGTGTAAGTGTAGAAGAGGGAAAAGAAAGGGAGAAAAGAAATCGAGAGAATAGAAAATGGGAGGGAATTTTCGTAAGAGGGAAATGACCTCAACAACAGGCTCCAACTGTGGGTTGTCAAGAATCGAGAAGCTCTTATGACCAAGTGCTTCTGCCCATTGGGTTATGGAGTCAAATTAAGAATATAAAAATTAGAAATAAATCTATGTACAATGAGAATGAAAAAGTGCCAGGAGAAGAAACCTTTCAAATGTTTCCCATTGACATGAAGCATTAACCTTTGTATTTCATGTCTTGGAGTATATATGAGTTGAAGCCCATTATTTTTTTGACGACATAGGTTATGATCCAAAGTGCTTCGAACTTTGTGTTCATGGATGACTTTTCCTTGGATTTGTTTCAAAGAAGTACTAGTTCTCCCTTCCGAAAGTTCTTCATAGTTGTGCTTTGATCAAAATATTTTTTGACTATCTGCTGCCTCTAAGAAGTCCGATTCTGGGCTTTGATTCATTCCTCCTCCAACTTCAACAATTGATTGATCCTTTTATGGATAGGTGAAGTGTCTTCCGTATCTTCAGTATTAACCACAAAGATCAATGCGTTAAGCTCGATATTGATTGGAATTTTTGCCTCTTTCCAATAAACCAATAGATACAGAGGCATCCTAATACTATCCTTTGGAGTTGTCCTACTTTCCCATAATGCTTCTGTCAGCTTCAGATGCCAATTCCTTTGGTTTCCATCAACAATTTTCTTCAATATCTGCACCAATGTTTTGTTTGTGGATTCACCAAGGCCATTTCCTTGTGGATAATAATTCAAAGACTGACCCATGATGATCCCATATTATCCGCAAAACTCCGTGAATTTTGACCCAAATGAAGATTGAACTGTTTTCTGTGATAATTTTATCAAGGACACCAAACCTCGACAGAATGTTGTCTTTGAGGAATCCAATCAATTCTTCAGTGTCGACCTTCTTCAGCGCCATTGGTTATGGCCATTTTGTGAAATAATCGGTAGTTGTTAAATGTACATGTGCACTTTTCTATATTTCAGATTAATCGGCCCAATGAAATCAAGTCCCCACTGGGAAAATGGTTGTTCCACCACAATCAACTGCAAAGGCATTGCAACATTCTTCATTTTTCCTGAGAACTGCTGGCATGACAAACATCTCCTTATTGCAGCATACAAGTTCCCGAAGATTGACGACCAGTAGAATCTCGCTCTGATTATTTTGTGAGAAGTTTCAATGGGTGTAAAGTGTCCACCGCATATTCCCTCATGGAATTCTTTAATCAATCCTGGAGCTTGATTCTCATCGACGCATCTCAACAGTATACCATCAAAATTTCTTCTGAAAAGTATATCAACAATCAACACATATTGGCTCGACTTCATCTTGAGTGTTCTTCGCTCCTTGGAGCTCCTTGTAACAAGGAACTGCCCATATCTTAAATAGAATATGATATCTGTGTACCATTCTGAATCAACTAATGGTTCCCCGAATGAGATTGAATTCATCCCATCGATTGAGTCCCCATTTTCCATAAGCTTGCATAATCCCTGTCCTTTTATTGCCTTCAATGGTTTGATCTCAATATCATACTCTTGAATTTTTTCTAACTAGTTGGCCCATTTCCCTTCTCTTAACTGTTGATTTAGAAGCATCTTAACGGGGGACGAGGGGATGTAAGAAATAACATGAGAGTTTAGTATATATGTCTGAAAGTGTGCCACAAGTTTTACAAGAGACAAAGCCTGTTTCTCGAGTTATGAATACCTCAAATCATATTCGTGTAGAGTTTTGCTCATAAAACTTATGGGAAGCTCTTCTCTGTTGCTATTTTTCCGAGTGAGGATGGACAAGACAATTGCTTTTATAGCAAATGAATAGAAAATAAAATCCCTTTGAAAATATGGAATAATGAGGATTAGAGTAGTGGTGACGGCCCCCTTGATATTGTTGAATGCTTCCTAAGTATCTGTTGTCCACTCGAACCTATGCTATTTTTTCAGTAACAAATTGATGGGTTTTACGATGCTTGTGTAATCAGGAACAAATCTTCAAACACAATTATTTTTCCCAAAGAATGACTGGACTCCCTTCTTGGATGTCAGGGGGTTGAGTTCATTAATCACTTTAACTCTTTATGGTTCAATGAAAATCCCTTCCTTTCATACAATGTGGCCCAACAATTTGCCTTGAGTCACAACAAACAAGCATTTCTTTGGGTTGAGAGAGACGACGTATAATCTACATCTTTCAAAGACTTTTATTAAAAGATGGATGTGATCCTCCCTTTTTCTTGAATGCACTTTCAAGTCATCTTGGTAGTCTTCCATAAACCTTCCTATCAGTCTGTTGAGCGCATGATCCATGGCCCTTTGGAACGTGGCTCCATCATTCTTCAAACTGAAGGGCATTCTAGCGTATGCATATGTTTCCCATGGTGTGATAAATGTTGTCTTTGCTCTATCTTCCTCAACCACTAAAACTTGATTATATCCAGAGAAACCATCCAACATAGACATGCATGTCTATCCCATAAATTGTTGTAGCAGAAACTCCATGTTGGGCAGCGAAAAATTATCTTTTATGCTCACTTTGTTAAGATCTCTAAAGTAGACGCACATTCAAATTTCCTCGGTCTTCTTCCTAACAATCATTGGATTTGAAAGCCAGTATGAATGTATGATGGGATAGATTATCCCTACCTTCTTCGACTTTTCTAACTCAATTTTTACCAGAGGCTTTAGCTTGGGATTCATCATTCTTATTTTTTGTTTCATTGGTTTGGATTCTTCCCTCAAAGGAATGATATGCTGGAATATATTTTTGTCATAAGCCTTTAAGTCGTCATAGGTCCAAGAAAACACATCAATATATTCATTGAACAAGGAAACATATTGACCAACTTCTCCGGGGGTGCAATTGACTCCCAAATTGACATATTTTGGGGACTGGTCCATTCCGATATTGACTTTTCTTGTCTCTTGCGCCTTTCGAACTGAAAATTCTTGGCATGATTGTCTTTTGTGAACAAAGATTCAGCTTGTATGCAATCTTTGGGGACAACAATCTCTTTATCATCTTCTTCTTCATCATCGTTTAACAAAAAATTCTACAATTGTTCATCATTGTCAAACACTTGCAAGTACTCAATATTATCAGGCACAGATGGCCTAAAGGACCTTTCCACCTGGAAAGATGTTTTTCTCAGGAAATTGTCTGGATTTGATAATGAATCTGCCAAGGATATGGAATCGGACTTGTGGTTCTTATCCCTTGGAATGAAAGCAATATTGAAAGAGCTGAAAGATTCCATCAGTTCATTAACTCTTTTGAAATACAGTTTAAGTCTTTCCTTTTTTATTTTGTATTTTTGGGTAACCTGGTTGATGACCAACTCTAAATCTCCATTCACAGTGAGATGTTCTATTTTCATTCCTTGTGTGAGGATCATCCCATGGATTAAAGCTTCATATTATGCCTCGTTATTCGTGCATGGAAACTCCAGTCTTATAGCGTGAGGATGCATCGTCTTATCTGGGCTTATGAGAACAATTCCAACTCCATTTCCCGATTTAGAACATGCTCCATCAAATGACATTCTCCAGTAGCCTTTAAATAAAAATTTCGGGGCCTCCAAGTCTTGAACTCATTCTAGGTTTTCGTTCTGCTCCATGTCCAAGATAACATAGTTTTCAATCCTGACATCTATGTAGTCTTCCATTAATTCATTATCCTTCTTCTTAAAGGAGAAATGTTTTCTGGACTCTCGAGGTACTTTAATCATTGCTCTCCTAGTAGCATCATACAGTTGTCGTCGTTCATTATATATCCACCGATCATGGAGCTCCAATCTCTTCCCAGCACAACCCTGTATGCTAGAGGCAGGTCTACCATAATAATATTAAAAAGTGTGATGATATGGGGAGCTGTTGTAATCCATGCATAAAAATCCTTGATTTCTCCATATGTCAACACTTTTCTAGAATCGATGGCATATATGATTTCGCCAATTTCATAATATTTAGTGCAACTCATACCCAATGCTTCCATGACCACCAGTGGCATTATATTATTTATTGCACCCGTATCAACTAAACAGTTATGTAATGCAACATCATGGTTTTCAATTAAGATGTAGAAGGGAGGAATTTTACCTCTCAGCTTAGCATTCGACGGGCTCTGGTTCTATTTTGTAGTGGTAACAACAACTTCAGTTCTTTTTGATGGATCATCCAACAACTTCAATATCTTTTGCCTCTGCCGAGGAATCTTCACCACATCTGTAAAAGGAAAGTTTATCTTCAACTTACTTAAGTCCTCCACGACATTATACCTCATTTGAGTTGATATTGTCACTATGGGTTTCCTTGTGGTTCCAACTGTCACCTTCTCATTTGACACTTTTTCATTTTCTTTTCTTTTTCTATTGCCTTTTCCTTGTCTGAGTCACCTTTATTCTTTGGTCTATTTACAAATCCTCTTGTCACCGAGCGACATTTTCTTGCAAGTTAGGATCGTTGTTTCCCTTTCCATATATATACAAGGACGCCTCACATCCGTCCATCTGTACTGTCTCATAGCATTCATGAGGTAAGTAATAACCTTCTTGCTCGGTCAATTTCTCGTCACAAACATCATCCAAAACAATTGCGTTTGGAGTGGCTTGTCTGGAAACCCTTGGTCTCGGTGGGTCTTCAATATTCTCGAATCTGACTCTATTTTTTAGGGGAGGGTTCCTCCTTTGTTTGGGAATTGGCATTCTTGGGTTTGACATGTAATTATCTTGCCTTCTCAGCCTGGTTATTTCATTCTACATCAGTTTTATGGTTCAATTCATTTGTGCAATATCAATTCTTTTCTTTTTTTTCCTGTGCCGTTGCAGGATCAACCTTTATGTCAGGTATGGTTCCCTTAAAAAATCCTCCTCCCGCCATTTAATTATGAGTTGCTCGAGGTTTAAAATCTTCGTTCTTTCTCAAGATAGAAGCTCCTTGATTATCAATATTCAATCCCCCCATATGCCTTTGTACTCTTCCCAATATTATGTCGGGGTCGATGTCCATTTCAATCATAATTTCTTCCATCTTAGTGGCCTTAGTCATTGCTTCCTTTAGAGTATCCATTTGGGATGTTCTGATGGCATATTTCACATTCGAGGGCATTGCATTCTTATAGCAACCAAGAATGATCGGGTCATTTGGTATTTTGTCTTCCGAGATTCTACCCAAGGTCTTATTGAACTTGATATTAAAATCTTGTATCCTTTTGTTCTTCCTCAACCCAATCTAGGTGAAGTCTATGAGGAGAGTATGGTAGACAATTAGGGGGGAAAACATAGTTAGGAACATAACTTCGACGTTGTTAAACGAGCGAATGGATCTACTTGGCAATGTTGTATACCATTCATAAGCTCTTTCTGATAAAGTTTGCAAAAATAACCTCACCATGATGTCATCATGTTCAACTCGGTGGAAGTCACAAACGTCAAGAAATAAATGAAAATGCCTCTTTACATCGATTGTCCCATCTCCAAAAACTTCCTTTAAGGTTCCCTTAGGGAGAAGTGGGATTTTGTGTTGTTCACCCATGAGATTAAGAGGGGAATCTTTCACCCTCATTCTATTTCCAAACCCTAGGATTCCTTGGTTTCTTGCAGCATCTCTTTTGCCTCCTTGTCTCTCCTCATGATGATCGATTCAGGGAGGTTCGTCTCTTGCTTCCATTTTTGAGGAGGTTTTAGGGTCAGAATTTTCACTTCTAAGGACAGAGAGTTGCTTATTTTTACTTTGGGTAATGGGTCACTTGAATTCGTCCAACTTCAATCTTGACCTTGTTCTTGTGCTACTCTAGCCACTCTTTGATTTCTCCGATCTTGTCGTTCCTCTATCCTTTGTCTTCGGAGAATTTCTCTTTCTTCTTCTTGGACTAATATCTGCTAGGAATCTTCTAACTCCTCTCGAGTCCGGGTTGTTGATATTACCAGATTATACAATTGGTGCAAAATGCTTCGTTGATTATTCAGTCCAATTTCTAAATGGGGTTGGTTACCCTGGGGTAAAGTCATATATTCTTCTGAAAATGTTGGGTCAGGTTCTGAATTTTCAGTTCATGTCCCCAGTATGGTCGCCAAAAATGTTGATGCTTGAATCTGTTAGGACCAAAACGGAAACCTCACAAGGATGAAAATCCCCCTGTGTTTTTATAGAGGTGGTAATCCTTTGTCCGAGATTTATAAAATGTGGACTTTTAAAGAAGTCTGTCAAAGGAAAGTAAAATTGATATAACAAAAAACAAAAAATATTTTATTTTTCTTCTAAAAGGAGAGTTCCTGAAAATGGACCAGGAAACAAACACATTCATACATTTAAAACAAATAAACATAACTTCCTCACATCCATCATAATAGGGCTAAAGATTTCTGATCACATAAAAACTAAAAGAAAATGATCTACATGCATAAGAGAACTTTGATATATTTTCATATAATACTATTCTATATGGATAGTACATGTCATGCCATTTTTAGTGGTATGTAGAACGTCACATAACTCCTCATGGTTTGAGAGTTATGGCCTTACGAAGTTGGAGGACCCTCATATGTCATCTAGAAGCCCCAAAAGGTCAA
>ML809142.1:58627-84460 GCA_009831015.1 Picea engelmannii | reverse complement strand
AACTGTGAAGCAATACAATGCATAAGTGACATAAAACAAATATCTACAATGCCCATTTTGTCACTACTACAATGTTGAAAAATTAGATGCTAGGAAGGGATGGAATGATGCAAAAATGAGGGGAAGCACGATGCACATTGGTAAATCATGTTTAGCGTCGTCAAAACTTTTTAAAAATTGAAAATTTACACTACATGGTGGCACTAAATCCCCGTATTTTAGCAGTGGATTGTTAGGAGAGAAGTTCCTATAATAAGTTGAATAACATCATCGTGATATTGGGTAAGAGAAGATCTTTGGGTATCTTGTCTAATGGAAAAACAATACTATAGTTTCCCCTCACCCACATCATCATTTATTGTCATTCTCACTCATGCAATGTAAATTGTTACGCACTATATGATATTTTGGGCATTGTGAAGCTGAATTAATCCTATACTATTACGCTGCACATATGAATGGATTTTGAATTTCTTTCTTCACTAGAGAATCAGTCACTTGGATTTATTGCACACCACTTTCATAAACTCCCATGATAACTAGGGAAGAGTTTGAGAAACTAGGGGACAAAGATCTCATGCAATATTAATGTTCCTACCAATTAATATGCACAAAATCTCAATAATAGATAGCCTAATAATCACTATTATTAACCAAATACTAGTTAGCTTGGTTATCGCTATCACTCTCTAATATATGATATCTACCATTGAGATTATTGTGCTCCCATCTATATTTTAAATTAATTATCTAGGATAGTTATAAACGAGACTCTTATGCCTACTAACTAATAGGTATAGTAATCACTCTATTCAAACTTTATAGAAGCCCTTCTAGAGTGTGATGTCGAATACATGACCAAACCTCCACTAACACTAAGGCTAATAAGAAGTTATTTATCATAGCCTTTCATTATAAGATAAAATATCACGATGGAGCTATGGGCTAGAGACCTCGACAAAGGAGAGTTTAGTAACGCAAATTCAGTTTCCACCTTGGAAATAATGAATGTAGTGAGATTTATAATAGTGAAATGTGAAATATTTATGAGGAGACTTAATGCAACTTGTTCACCAACCCTACTAACATCTCTCCTACTACATTTTGAGGTGGCTCTATATTATTCTTCATTAATAATTCAACTAGAAGATGTATAACCATGGAATATCATAGTATTATATGTATGCCTTTTAAGTGCTATACTTTTGTTTTTCCTTATACATTCTTTTCCATCATCGGTGGCATAATAACCTTTAAATGGATAAAAACGATCTCATAGATTAGTGGGAAAATTTGAATCTATTATATGTATCTTAATAAATTCCATCATAGGCACAATAATCCAATGGTAGTTAACTTGGATAATCACAACCATTGATCCAAAAACAATTAAATTTCCTTATTATTAGTCCCTTCCATAGGCATAGAGGGACTATAGCGATCGATAATTCGTTGAATTCACATTAGTTTGTCCTTTGACCATAAATATTTCCATATTATCTATTGTTGGAACCAGGGAACTGAAAACATCAATTTTTATATAATAAAAAGTGCCATATTTTTCATGATCTGGTTGGACAACGGAATGGAGGTCTTATTATCGGTTTCTCTATTCCCAATGTTATATATGTTGGCATATCCAAAGTATTTGATCGTATATGGTCTTTTTGAATCATATATTTTCTTATGCATTGGTCGAAGGTGGATTAATGCTAGAATTATTTCGAATGTTTGGTTTAGCATTTTCTACTAGCTAAATTTATGGCAATGTTTGATATGGTGGCATATCCAAAGTTTGGCCTTTGAATACATTCTCTAGTGTTCGAACTATTGTTACATAAATTATAATAATTTTTTTGGGATACGTCAGAGACCTGCCACATTGCATTTTTTTCTTAAATGTTTATAGAGCATTTCTGACAGACTTAAATGTTTACCTAACAGGCTTGGCAACGTTGGATGTTTACTTAGTAGGCTTGTTACAATGCATTTTCTTTCGTTTTTTTTATTTGTATGCTTCAACGACATGTTGGTTCACTGGTTCATGATTTTTTTTTGCATCTCCATTGATTTCTTAATTGCTTGTTGTTGTTGTTCTTGTTTGGTTGTTCGTGTTGTTGCAGTTTGCACATTTGGGGTTCTGCAACTGCATTTAGAACTGCGTCATTCTTGGTGGACTGGTTGTTGCTTGCTTGTTTGTTCATTGTGTGTTGTTTATTGTTGTTTGACTCAACTTTGTAGGGTTCGGTTCTTGCGACTGCAGTTGGGCCTTTTGGTGCTTCTTAACTGGGTTGTTATTTGTTGCTTGTTCTTGTTTTCCTAGTGTTTGCAATGTTGGGATGCTGCATCCGCAGTTGGATCTATTGTTACATTCTTTTGCAGTGGACTCTCCATAAAATACTATTAAGATAAAATAGCATACAAAAAAAATTGCAGTCGATGTAAATTGCATCTTTTACGCATTGAACCAGAGTTTGTCGGCCTCAAACTATATTTCATAGTTGGCGATGTTTTTTCCATGGTTTGTGTCTTACTATGGTTTCATAGTTATGAGAGTAAGTTTTGTTGTGTGAGCGATATAGTTGTTCTCTCCCTTTTTTCCATCTTGTAAACTGTGTTTCTGGTTCTATAGTTTCTCGCATTTCTGTGGTCATTTCGACCGACCGTCGTTTGGTTGCATACTTAACCAGTTTTATAGATGTGGCTTCACGGATAGGTGCTATCGAACTATGGCAACTCGTGTTCGGTGTATACATCTTGCACCCAAAAATTTTGTTCTCTACAATTCGACCCCGCACTCCTCAAAGTCACAACCGTGCCTCTACCTGCAATGAGTTTGTCTATCCTACCTACCTTTCCATACTTAGTCGAGTTTTCAAAGTTTGGCAGGTTGATGCGTTTCTGGTTTCAGAAAATTTAAAAGCATTTGTTGCTCTCGTCCATCCCCGCTACCTTCCTCCCTTCCCAATAGACATTAATTATTCTTTGAAAAGTCACAACCGACCAAACAGGTTCGAAAAGATTGACTTTAATAAGAAGATAGCTCGAGGACATCTCCCATTAAAATGAATAGATCGGCGAATATTATGGGATCTGGTAATTTATTTTTCTTGCATTTTGAATTTGCAAAAAAGAAAAAAGAAATTTGGCTCTTTTGGTTTTCTTAAAGGCTTCGGCATACTGCATGAACGTGTCACCCTCAGAGGCCTTGACGTCATGTCCCTCTTTAATATTGTGCATATCTTAGATGTCAGATTTGAGAATCTGATCGAATATGGGAATGTTAATATGTGCTATTAGTCAGTATTCAACGTACATATTCGAAAAGATTCGCATTAATAAGAGAAAATATCAAGAACATATGTCATTAAAATGAATTAACACAAAATCTACGGAAGATCATCCAATGTTGCTTTTAAATACTTATTGTCATTTCTCTCTATCATCAAAGAGTTGCGCTTTAGTGTGCCTTCGTTCTAATGTTCTTGTTCATGGACATGTAAGACAACTTAGAGATGCAATTGAGGCCCAAATGAAAGAAGAGAGACTGGTTTTATGTGACGTGAGCTTTCAGTAAAAAAAAAACTTTGTTATACAACAAAAACTTAGAGAGGAGGAAAAAAAAGAACAAGTATATTGTAGTTGGTGTTCTCCCTGTATCTAATGGTTTGGTTGGTTGAAAAGGTTGCCTAGAGATTTTTTGTTGAAAATCTTTGTTTTCTTGCTGGGAGTTGTAATGGATTTTTAGGTCACATGCAAAATACTTCTTCATTGAAGTATATAGTTTCTTCCAACAACACAGATTTGGAAAGTGTATCGATTTCTGTAGATCACACAAGAATTTCTCTTCCTCAGGGGGGTTGCACTTACCGTGGCTTGCAAAATGGTCTGTGATGTTCGTAAACGATGCAAAATATTACTCCATTTGTGAATGTAACCAGAGGCGGGTAACAAAAACTGTATGGGTGGATAAAACGACATATTATCACTACAAAAGTTTCTATTTCAAAGTTTGTTGAGCTACTTTTGGGTGTGGTAACTGACTTGATAGAAAGCCATGTTATTTGTCAAAATTTGTTCGGTTTCCTCTGGATGTAGTTGCAGACTCCACATATTTGGCGTCACCTCCAAACATTCCAGACCTTTCTGTGGGCTGCCATATTTGCCACCGCTATGACAAAAGATATATTCGGATGTGATCTACAACATTTGATACACTTGCCAGATCTGTGCTGATGCGTTCTGTAGCATTTGATACACTTGGAAAACCTTTGCTGCCCGAAGAAGCCATGTACTTCAACAGAATAACATTTTGTAGCTGGCTTGCATGTTCCTTCCAATTTATTATAATAAAACAAAGAATTTCAACATAAAAATCTTTAGGAAGGCTTTTCAACCAAACAGATGATCGAATACAGGGAGAATAACAGTCAAAACATACTTGAATTTTGTTCCCGTCCCATAGCTAATGTCACATAAAATGACTCCCTCGAGTTTGAATTTGGCCTGGATCGCATTTCTAAGTTGTCTTGGATGTCAATGGTCAGGAACATTGCAAGGAAAGCACCTTAAACCCCAAGTTTTTGACGATAGAGGGAAATTAATACTTGACAAAGAATGGAATGTTGAATAACCAACCATTGCAAGCAGGCCATATTGGGAAGAGACAAGCTATTCAAAAAAATGGGATAGATCTAGTTGGCAACACCAATTAAGTCCAAGACCCGAAATTGATATTCAACTCGTTTTTTATGAATAAAGGATTTGATCGTCAAGAAAACTGTCAACAACCTTCATCAATTCACATATTTTTTCTGGTCGGCGGCAGGCCAAATCGCAATCATTGTGGCAAATAATCTCAGCTGTATTTTGTAACCCGTATTATTTAAATATAGAATAATTGCAGTTTTTTTTTAATAGTGTTTTCCAATCTCTGGTATTGCTTTTCATTTTATTTTGTACCTTTTTCCCTTGTGTGTCGTTAAACATGGACGACAAGTTTTTCTTTTTTCTCATCACTACTTCAATTTAAATAAAGGCTACTATGTTCATTGCTTACATTTTACATTGAAGAATAATTTGTCATAGGCCATACTTATGTGGCGTCGACCCTATACTTAAAGAAAGAAATTGGAGGACATGTCCTGCTTTCATTCTTCGGGTCCCGTAAATAGAATGAATTAATGAATAACAACAAGACAACTCAAGTGTTGACGCAATTTTCATGTTCAATATCTTGCATATATTGCAGCTTCTTTTGTTTGATAATATCCATGCATATATACTAATATGAGTACTATTGGAATAAATATAAAAACTTCCTCTTGGGAAAAAATTAGCCAATTATCTGGCCACCGGGTCCCGGGTTTGCGGTATTGATCAACTATGTTCCATGTTCCATCATATACATCTTGCAACCAAAGAGCTTCTGTGATATACAATTTATGCTTTAAGTAGTGATAAGTCACCAGGGGTTTGAAAAGCTTGGCATTAATAAAGGAACGGATGAAGCTGCCTTAATTACTTAAATCACACCAAATTTTCATTACATTTAATTTAATTTAGATATTAATGTTTATGGAGAGTCGATGTTTTTTCATGTCCTTGCAAGGAATACAAGATGAATAGATGATAACGAGTTTATCTCGTTGAAACCACAATGCAAATTCATGTTTCTTGTTGCATTATATACATATTGCAGTCAAAACTTTCATGGTTTCAACGAAATTTGCGAACCGAAGAGCATCTTGCAAATTGGGAAATCATTTGCATTTGAAACATAAGCAATCCATTGATATATATTAGTATGGATACTATTCAAATAAATATCAAACAATAATACATATTAGTATGAATATACATTAAATACTAATAATACATAATACATATTAGTATGAATATACATAAAATACTAATAATACATAATACATATTAGTATGAATACTATTAAAATAATACATATTAGTATGAATACTATTAAAATAGATATCAAACCTTTCTCTTGGCCAATACTTAGCCAATTATCTGGCCACCAGGCCCCGGGTTGGCGATATCCAACACTTATGTCCCTTGTTATGTCATATACATATTGCAACCAAAGAACTTCAATGATCTGTAGTTTATGCTTTTACTAGTAAGAACCGACCAGGGGTTCAAAAACATTGCCATTAATAAACAAAAAAAAAGGTTTTTTGACTGTCAGATACTTATCCCTTTTCCCCTTTTCCTTTTCCCGTCCATTATCTCTTTCTGGTTTTATACTTAGTCATCTTTCTATGATCAACGGTTGCAGGGTTCGCGGGCTGACATATCTTCATCTCCATCTGTATCTTCACATGACGAATCCGATCGGCCGATGTTCCTTTCCATACTCAGTCAATTGTATGGCCATGGTTGTCGAGCTGGCACATACAAACTCGCCTTTTCTTCTTCCCGCATGTTATCGCTTTCTAGATATATACTTAGTCGTCTTTCTATGATATCTGGTTCCAGGGTTGGCAGGTTGACATGTCTTCATCTCCATCTATATCCTCACATGAGGAATCCGACCGACCGTTGTTCCTTTCCATACTTAGCCAATTTTATGGCCTTCGTTGCTGGATTGGCGCTTACGAACTCGGTTGTTTATTGTTCCGTTATATACATATTGAACTCAAAACATCTGTGATCTACAATTCCACTGCGATTTCCTCGTATGAATTAAATTTGTTCAAAGTATCTGTCGTTGCCTTCCATCCCCACCAACTTCGTGTCCTTCTTGATATACATTAACTATGCTCTTACTAGTGACAATTGGACACACTGGTACGAAAGAATTGGCGCCCACTGCTCCGCTATATACAAATTGACAACCGGACTCCGACATCGTCCCCTCTTCCGTGTTACACATTATGCATTTAAATGTTCTGAACTATACAATTTGGTCATCGAGGCCTTGCGTCCTCTGGAGAAACCTTGTGACCATATTTTGGATCCCCGCGTTGGCGGGTTGACGAAAATTCCAAGTCCTAGTCATTGTTTCTCGTTCTGCCCATCCCCGTACTTCTTTCTAGATATGCAAAACCAAAGGTTTAATACTATAACGACATCATGCAACAAGCGTAAAAAAATCGTCATTAATAAGAAAATTTGGGACAACCAACCATCCCTAGAAACTTGTCTAGAAACATGCAAAGAAGATCTTGCTTAGCGAAAGCAAGTCCCAGCCAGCATTTCTGTGTTCCATACTTGCACACTTTTTCCATTGCAGGTTACCGTATTGACAGCCTCAAAATTGTGTTTCAAATTTTCACCGAGTTGCAAAGAGCACCTGGAGTTCCACAATATGCAATTTGTCCGTAGGNATTTATTTGTAGCTATATGATCATGGCCTCATGTATTTGCAAATTGACAACTCTTTATCTATATGTTCACACCATGAGCCCGACCGACTGCGGTCCCTTTCGATACTTAGCCAATTATGTAATCAACGGGTCTCAGGTTTGCGACATCCAACACCTATGTCCCCTGTTCCCTCATATACATCTTGCACCCAAAGAACTTCCGTGATCTGCAATTTATGCCTTTACTGGTGAGAACTCACTAGGGGTTCAAAAGGATTTGCATTAATAAGAAAACAGTAGATGTTCTTCTATGAGATACTTAGTGCTTTTCCGTTGTCTTCTTCCTGTGTATTATCACTTTCTAGTTATATACTTAGTCGCCTTTCTATGATCACGGGTTCCAACATTGGCGTGTTGACATATCTTCATCTCCATCTATATCGTCACATGACGAATCCGACCGACTGCTATTCCTTTTCATACTTAGTCAATTTTATGCCCGCGGTTTCCAGGTTGGCGCTTTCGAACTTTGTTGCTTCTTGTTCCGTGATATACATTTTCCACTCAAAATTTCCGTGATCTACAATTCCACCACGGAATCCATCCCTTTTCCCTTTTTTTCTTCCTGTGTATTATGGGACTATAAAGTATGGACATGAGATTTTATATAGCATGTACGGATTCCACATTCCATATGTAGCCACTTTTTGGATCGTGGGTTCTCGGGCGGGCAGGCTCAAAATTGTCCTCCATTGTTTTGTGCCCTACAAATAGCACCCAAAATTCCACGATATACAAATTGAAAAGAGGACCTGTGTGTTGGCTGGCTGAACATTACACTTCTATTGTTCCATGTCCTCCGAACAACGCTTGCAGTTCCGCGATATACAAATTGGCAGATGGACTCCAGGGCTGGCGGGGTCAAGGTTCCCATTGTTTACAAATGTTAATCCCTATCAACTATCTAACAATATCTAAAAACATTATTTTCAATACTAAATTAGATCTTACTAGTGACAAATGGACACACTGGTACGAAACAGTTCGCATCACACCCTCTGCAATATAAAAATTGACTATCGGATTCTGACATTGTCTTCTCTTCCGTGTTACAGATTATGCATTCAAATGTTTCGAGCGATACAATTTGAACGTCGGGGCCTCACGTTTTCTCGAGATACCTTGTCTTCTTCCCATGTATTATCGCTTTCTAGTTATATACTTAGTCGCCTTTCTATGATCGTGGGTTCCAACGTTGGCATGTTGACATATCTTCATCTCCATCTATATCCTCACATGATGAATCCAACCAACCGTTGTTCCTTTTCAAACTTAGTCAATTTTATGCCCGCGGTTGTCGGGTTAGTGCTTTCGAACTCTGTTGCTTCTTGTTCCGTGATATACATTTTCCACTCAAATTTTTTGTGTTCTACAATTCCACCGCAGACTCCTTCGTCCTTTTTCCCTTTTTTTCTTCCCGTGTATTATGGGACTATAGAGTATGGACATGATATTTTATAGATCATGTATGGGATCCGCATTCCATACGTAGCCACTTTTTGGATTGCGGGCGGGCTCAAAATTGGGCCTCCATTGTTCTGTGCCCTACAAATAGCACCCAAAATTCTGTTATATACAAATTGACAAGCAAACTTGCGGGTTGGCTATCTCAACATTGCACTTATTTTCAATAATAAATTAGCTCTTACTAGTGACAACTGGACACACTGGTATGAAACAGTTGGCATCACACCCTCCGCAATATAGAAATTGACTACTGGATTCTGACATCGTCCGCTCTTCCGTGTCACAAATTATGCATTCAAATGTTTCGATTGATACAATTTGAACATTGGGGCCTCGCGTCTTCTGGAGAGACCTTGTCAGCCTATTTTGGATCCTCCTATTGCCAGGTTCACGAAATGTCCAATTCTTGGATACTGTTTCGGGTTGGCCCTTTCGAATTCTGTTGGTTCTTGTTCCGTAATATACATCTTGCACTCAAAATTTTTGTTCTCTACAATTCCACCACCCAGTCAACCCTTTTTCCCTTTTCTTCTTCCCGCGTGTTATCGCCTTCTGGTTATATACTTAGTCCCCTTTCTATGATCGTGGGTACCAACATTATCAGGTTGACAAATCTCCATTTCCATCTATATCCTCACATGACGAATCCGATCGACCGTTGTTCCTTTCCATACTTAGCAAATTTTATGGCCGCATTTGTCGGGTTGGCGCTTTAGAACTTTGCTTCTTCTTATTTTGTGATATACATATTGAACTCAAAACTTCCATCATCTACAATTCCACCATGGATTCCTCGAACTCGCAAGCTTCATTCTACCATGGTTCGGAAATGTTTCAAAGTATCTATCCCTACATTCCATCCCCACTAACTTCTTGTCGTTCATAATATACATTGGTTGTGATCTTACTAGTGAGAACTGAACACAATGGTACGAAACAGTTGGTATCCGACCCTTCGCAATATACAAATTGACTACCGGGTTCACATCTTGTACTCAAAATTTCCATGATCTACAATTCCACCGCAGACTCCTTAGTCCTTTTTCCCTTTTATTCTTCCCGTGTAATATGGCTTTCTGGTTATATACTTAGTCTCCTTTCTATGATCGAAGGTTCCAGCGTTGGTGAGCTGGCATATCTTTATCTCCGTCTATATAATCACATGATGAATCCGACCGACCGCTGTTACTTTCCATACTTAGCCAATTATATGGACGCGGTTGTCGGGTTGGCGGTTTCGAACTCTGATGCTTCTTGTTCCGTGATGTACATCTTGCACTCAAAATTTCCGTGATCTACAATTCCATCACAACTCCTCGAACTCGCAAGCTTCACGCTACCACGGTTCACAAATTTTTCAAAGTATGTATCGTTGCCTTCCATCCCCACTAACTTCTTGTCCTTCCTAATATACATTGGTTATGTTCTTACTAGTGACAACTGAACACACTGATATGAAACAGTTCACATCTGCCCCTCCGCAATATACAAATTGAATACCGGGTTCCGACATCGTCCCCTCTTTCGTGTTACAAATTATGCATTCAAATGTTCTGAACAATACAATTTGACTGTAGCGACCTCACGTTTTCTTGGCAGACCTTGTCAGCTTATTTTGGATCCTCGTGTTGACTGGTTCATGAAATCTCCAATTCTTAGTCACTGTTTCGGGTTGGCGCATTTGAACTCTGTTGCTTCTTGTTCCGTGATATACATATTGCACTCAAAATTTCTATGATTTACAATTCCATCGTGGACTCCTTAAGTCCTTTTTCCCTTTTCTTCTTCTCATGTATTATCACTTTGTGGTTATATACTTAGTATATTTTCTATTATGGCGGGTTCTAGCGTTGGCGGGTTGACATATATTCATCTCCATCTATATCCTCACATGACGAATCCGACCGACCGTTGTTCCTTTCCATACTTAGGCAATTTTATGGTCGCGCTTTCCGGGTTGGCACTTTTGAACTCTGCTTCTTCTTGTTCCGTGATATACATATTGCACTCAAAATTTCCATGATTTACAATTCCACTGCGAAATCCTTAGTCCTTTTTCCCTTTTCTTCTTCCCATGTATTATCGCTTTGTGGTTATATACTTAGTCTCTTTTCTATGATCACGGGTTCCAGCGTTGGCGGGCTGACATATATTCATCTCCATCTATATCCTCACATGACGAATCCGACCGATCGTTGTTCCTTTCCATAATTAGCCAATTTTATGGCCACGGTTGCCACGTTGATGCTTTCCAACTCTGTTGCTTCTTATTTCGTGCTATACATCATGCACTCAAAAATTTCGTCATCTACAATTCCACCGTAGACTCCTTGAACTCGCAAGCTTCACTCTACCATGTCTCACAAATGTTTCAAAGCATCTTTCACTGCTTTCCATCCCCACTAACTTCCTATCCTTCCTCATATACATTAGTTATTCTCTTACTAGTGATATACAAATTGCCCTCTGGACTGTCCTACCATACCCTCTTCAGTGTTACGCGTATTGCACTCAAAAACTTCTGAGACATACAATTTGACCCTCGCACCCTCACCTCCAACGGTTGTACCTTGTAACCCTATTTTGAATCTACTTTTTCCCGTACCTGCGACCTCCATACTTTCTTAGTATGCAATTAGAAACCTTTCATGGTAACAACTGACCATGCAAAAACCGTCAACATTGTCATTAATGAGCGAAACGCTCGAGGAGATCTCCCATTATTACGCATTAAACCAATATCTACGGAGAGTTATTTTGTCCCTTCTGATTGTTCATCTCGAACACATGTCACTGTGTTGGTCTGCTCAAGAAATATACAATTCTTAATCGCTCATTGTTGTATCCGCCATGTTCGCATTTCTATGTATGCAATTACTAGTGTTTAATGATAACAACACATCATGCAACAGTCGTCCAAATTGTCATTAATGAATGAAAATATCAAGGAGATCTCCCATTCACACGCATTGGAACAATATTTGAGCAGGGTTATATTATCCCTTCCAACTTTTCATTTCATTCATCATCTGGAGAAAACAAACGTTATTGTAGACTTATGGCAGCAGGTCGACAACAGTTTTGTGTTGATACAGTAAATAACTTCGGACATCAGGACTAGAACTTCCAGTGGTCCAGGGCATACTTTTACTATACATCCCATTTCGCCCAGAGAGAAGTGATTTGGACCTCTGGAATCGCTCGTGCAGGTTGTTTCCCTGAGGTTTTTGATTGTAAGGAGGTGGTCTCTTAATGCACCGAAAAATATATTCCAAGCCAAAAAATTATTCCACTGTGCGACCATTCTCCTGTTTCTTTGTCGCCTTAGGTCTTTCGCAAGATGTTAAAATTGTCGGAGCCAATATTAATGTTCAGAGGACAATACTGCAAGCAGTTCCTAGAAAAACATGATAACAGGTTGGACATATTGGTCGAGTTCCTCAAAGACCCGGCAACAGTTTCTCAAGATATCAAAAATTTGTAGGTAAGTTCTTTTATAAATCCATTATGGTTGTTTACAAGAATAACGGGACATGCATCCACGACAAGCATTTCCCATATAATTATTTATATTGTGTACTTCATAGTCAAGGAATAATTCATTTTTGATTGGGGGAAGCTAATTTCCATTGAGATTTGTTCCCAGTTGTCACAATTCAAAGAATCGAATAAATTTTATATGTCATCCTACTTGATTTTTGCAATAGTGCATTGTTGTCCGTTTCCAAAACTTTCTCTTTCCAATAAAATAAATTATCGATTCAACCCAGTAACATTCTGGTACCAGGCCCTATGGAGGCACAAGGCCTCCCATTGTTTTTATGAAGTTTTTAATGGCTTTGTCTTAGTTTTCAAAGATTTGTTGTTAAGGAAGGATGCTCCCCGGATGTCTGGCCAGGCAACCGAGTTTTTGAACAGGAAGGGCACACTTGAACAAAAGGAAAATCAAAGTGTACTCATGGTCTTTGGCTCTAAGGAAAATCCTGCTTTCCTTCCATGCCACATCACATATAATATCTTTGTTGCAGAAATAACAAGGCAATACAACCACTAGTTGCATTTTTTCCATGACAAGAAAAAAAAAACAGTTCATTCCTCTGCCCTAGAAAGTCAGAGACTTTATGTGTAGAAACGTCAACAAGATTGACGAATTTTTCGGTCATTTCAAGAAATTGAACCTAACGTATGTTGAAAGGCCAAAAGGGTTCGACCCTAATGGGATTTTTTGAGAGCATTTAATGGAAGTTGTCTTTAACAACTCTCTTATCCAAACACCTGACCAAAGATAGGGACAGTGATGACAACATTGCTGCTTCTAGAAATTGTGACGCAGAGACATTGCAAAGCGTGAATGAATTGTACAGACAACAGGGAAAAGTATCCAGTGAGAAGAGTGCCCAGTCCCCCGCCAACACTCCCAAGAGCACGACACCACGGAGCATCGCTTCAACGACCCACCCCAGTAAGAAAGAAACCCACAAATCTTCCAACAGAGGAGGAGATAAGAACCCTACTCGCATAAAAATTGATAGTTCTCACAAAATTCCACTAACGAAGAAGAGAAAAAACAATGTAGGGCAGGCAGACGAACCCAAAATTGAAAGTGAACAGGTGCAACTTGAAATTGAAACTGACCACATGCACAAAATTGGGTCGTCCGTAGTGGAAATAGATGAGACTGAAATTTTTGACGAAGATGAATCCTTCGTATTCCAGAGCGTTGTTTTTTATAGCCAATCTAAAAGTATGGTCATTGAAAAGATAGATGTAACAAACAGGAAAGGAAAATCTCGCACAAAGATTAACTTTAGGAAAATGTGGTCATCCTAAATATCCCTATTTCACCAAGTAATTGGTGATGCTCTTCATGATTCCATTAGAGGAATTGAAGAGAAAAATGACAAAGTGAAAGAACACCTCAACGAATTTGAGCAAGCTTTCATTGCAACCCCAGAATTTTCCAGTCCCTTAGCAAAAGACGTGCCTGCTACCACTGCAGTCAAGATGAAAGTATCCTCTACCCTCCTTCCATGCTCTAGAGCCCTTGTAGAGAATAACATCAACAAAAGAATGCAACTAGTTACTTAAGGTTGGGAAACATCGCAAAATTTAGTTTCCTTCGGAAAGAAGGAAAATGATTTGCTCGAACATTTGAAGGCAAATTTAAAAAATGATCAATGTTTCTGTGAAGAGGTGCTGACCCATTTTTCCAACCATGTCGTCAACACATTGGAACTGAAAATAAGGCAAGAGAAACTCCCCTCCTAAAAGCAGACCAAAAAAGTAAAATCATGTTGGCAAAAGAAAGTTAAGAACCTGGAGCTCATTGTCGAATCATGTAAACAAGCCATATCAGAAAAGGAAGATTTATTCACAAGCCTGATCCAAATAGACTTATCCGGAAGTACCAACGAGGTTCAAGACCCAAACTTAATTCTCAAATCCTTTTCAATCACCAAACAATCCTTCCATGAACAACTTGATATTTTAAAGGGGTTGTCTTTCGAAAATTTTTACGGCATAGTTGAACATCGTGTAGATGAGATCGAGCAATGTGTACTGGACTATGCGGCACACAATGAAGAAATTGAAGAGAGTCTGCATAGTATTTCAATGGATCTAATGAAATTAGAAAACGACCTTTACGACATAGAAATCTAGGATGAAATCAACATGGCCCCCATGAGAAGCTACATCGAAGAATGGTTCCAACAGAGAATGGAAAACCTCGTCCAGGAAGGGAAACAATCGATTGACACGACTCCAATGACCATCGACAACAACAACAAAAACACATCGGCTTCATAGTAAGTCTATACTGGCATTTTGTTTTCTTTATCAATCTAGTTTAAGTCTATATTGTCATCTTGTTTTCTTTATCAATCCAGTTATTACCTCTTTAAATAGAAAATTGTAACCAAAGACTAATAACTTCCAATTTCTTCTTTTCATGTCTTCCTCTCTACCATTGTGCACTTCTTTTTTCGACATTACTAATTCTTGTACTTATTTCTTTTTATGGTCCATGGGAGCCCCAATCCCAGTCTATATGATAAAACACATTTAAATTTTCAGAAATATGTAACAGACATTATTAATTTTTGATAAATTTCAAAGAAAACTGATTCAGAATGCCTTTATTGTATGCTAAATTTTGGGTGTCCAGGAACCTTTGTTGTTTGTTCCAAATAAAACTAATTCGGTAATGCCTTTGTTGCACGACGTTGTTACTATTCTATTGTTTTAAAGAAAACTAATTTGGAAATGATAATTTTTTTGTGTTTTTGTCCACGAACCTATGTAACAGACGTTATTACTATTTTATTATATGTCTCCTTTTAAATCTTTCATGTACTATCAAACTTAGATACTAGGAACCTTTGTTGATGTACCAGACATTAATACTTTTTGATAAATTTCAAATTAAACTAATTCAGGAATACTAAATTCTGCATGGATACCACATGTACTTCAACTTGCTACCCACGTGTCTGTACTCGGTCGCATTTATTCCCATTCCAACCTGGCAGGGACTGCACTGCCATGCAACACTTGTTTTATATGTAATATATATTGGTGTCAAATGAATTCCCACATTAGGATATTCCACTATAATATTAGTGTGTAATAACTCACATGGGTAAAAACATAGGTAGGAGTGGGTAGACAAGACATGATACATAAACCATAAACAATTTTGATGTTAGATTGAAGGAGGATATGATCACATCAACTCAAATCTTTACACGAAAGTCTAATTCACTATCGTTGAGTTTGGTTGAATTTATGACTTTCATTACCTTTCGTTGAATGAAGTGTCTCTATGTATGTTGAAATTAACATGTTTATTTTCAATATTCATGTCAAATTATGCATATATTTTATTCCATTTATTTTATGTACTTGCCTTAGTACTACACGTACTGTATTGTTGTAATAGATCTATTGATTGTATGTCTTCTAGTGAATAGGGAATATCTGGCACTAGACACATATAAAGAGATGGGGAAGGTCATAGAAGAAGAGGTACATATATAATTTATGATGGAAAAAGAAAAAAACATGAGTTATAATTATGTACTTTATGATTGTTATATAACACTAAAAAATATGCATTTGTGATTCTAATTGTTACTTACTATTTTCAGTTTTGTGTTGCAAAAATCTTGATAAAAAGATTTGGAGCATCGCTAAAGAGTATATATAAAAAAATTATGGATTGGGTTGGAGACACAGTTCCTAAGCTTGTTATCCATGGTACAATTTCTCCTACTTTTTTCAATGAAATTCATAATGTAATTAAATCCAATATACTACATTTTTCATGGTACTTATTCATTCTATGTCATGCATATTAATGTTTGAGCATATGATGCAAAGATTACGATGAACATAGATGAAGCTCTATCTTGAGAGAAGACAAAGAAGAGGTTTTGAGAATGACAATGCACAATTTGATGGAAAATGATAGGTTTTAAAATTTGGAAGTGGGAAATTTTCCATGTTCAAGAAATTTTTGACACTGTGATAAGGGAGTAGTCAAAACAATAAATAATACATACACCATATCAAGTGAAATATGTTCGAATTAGTCTTCTTTTTAGTGACCCATGTTTCTAATCTTGTATATTTTATTTTTCATTCATTAATAGAAGTATATAATATTCTTTTGGACTAATGATGACAAGAGTGATTCATAGGAATTAAACGACATTGACAACTTTTTAACCTTTTTTTTTATTACATCTTTAACAATTAGCATTTTATTTTATTTATTGAATCTGTGTTCTTTTATTATTTTTTTACATAGTGCGGATAAGGAGGGTTTAGAAGACGAGGAGGGAACTAACAACGATTTAATAAACTTATGATGTCAATTTCATTTTATTTCCTTATATGTGTCCATTATTTTTTATGCCATGCATACAAAGTTGGCATTTGCCTGGTATGGTATGGGATTGTACTTCTTGTTTATAAGTAGTCCAGTAAACTTCTGATGTCAATTTTATTTCATTTCCATATATGTGTAGATATTATTTCATGTTATGTTGTATATAAAGCTTACATTTCCTTGGGGTGGCTAAGTACTACTTATTTACAAACAACTCAATCAACTTTTGATATCAAATTCATTTAATTTCCTTAAATGTCTAGATATTTTTTATGCTATATTATATACAAAGTTAACATTTCCCCGGGGTGAAAATATGCCACTTATTTACAAGCAAAAATATTACATAGTTATTTTAATATTTAATCTAAAATTTCATAATTGTGTTATATAGAGAGAGATTGTTGTCATGATTAATATGTTGTAACATAGATGCATACTAATAGTCAATCACACATAAATATTAAATAGTAGTAATAACAAAAAAAATTAGTACATAATTATAATTATAATAATAATTAAATAAATAATAATAATTGATAATAATTAAATTAATAAATAATTAAATTAATAATAATAAAAATAATTAAATAATTTGTAATGATCACAATATAATTGTTGATGTAAATATGGCACAAAACCAACACAAACTTAATTCTAACACAATTGAAAACAATGCATATTTAATACAAAGTGTCTTAATTTTTTATGCATATGTGACACTAAAAAAACACAATTTTGATGTTAACATGACTCAAATTTTATGAATTAAATGTCAATGGCTCAACTTTAACTTTTGAAATTGTTAAATGTATTTTGTAACTAAAAATATTTTTCTAAAATTTTCCAACAAACTAAAGGTGTTTCATATACTATCTTCGTAATCTGCTACCAATTCTTCTATTAAAATGGACCAAGAGATAATAGAGTTCTTTTATGGTCACAGATATATCAATGCCACACAATCTGATCATGTTCTAAATATAAGGACGCAATTGTCACGATGAAAATAAGGGAGACGATTGAGCTCTGCGATTTTTCGATGGGGTCTCTGCAACTTTTTGTGCCCCCTGTGGTCGCATCCTTATTTTGTCTATAGGAACCAATTCCTAGGATTTGTATCCCTGCCCCACTCATGTGAGATTTCCAGAAGGCATATTGAGGGCGGTATCTGGTGGCCGCTCCAGTCTGATTATGGGTTCACTCTGGCGGTTTTGCGAAGGACCTGCATCGGTTTCAAACCCTTTCCCTCAGGATTCCAGCGCCAACGGCTTTCCATGTGGAACATCGAACACCTGTTCCATGTCATATCGAACAGGTGGAATATGAGGTTAGCGTTCATAACGAGCAGGCTTTTGTCACCAACTGGAATACCTAAGAAGCACGAGCCTTAATGGACACATTTCTCCAGGGTAGGAGGGCGATTACTAACCTGACGTTGGCTCCTTGGTTTCTGGCGCAACAACTTTGAGGAATGATCCCTCTTCCTCCTACGTAGTTCCACTTTCCCCGACCCGGTCGGCTCCTCTCCCTCTTAGCCACCTTCATCTTTCCCCGCCTTCTCAGAGCCCCCGATCTTCCCTACGCCCTCTCATCGAGACTTTGGCTCTCAAACTGAGCCCGAGCCACAGTTCTCCCGAAGGAAAAAGTGTGTGCGTGCAAATTCAACGAAGGTAGAGATGGTTTTCAAGAAGGATATCATAGTCGCGGATCTTCAAAAATTGGTGGGAAAAACTTTGGTCAATCGGTTTGCTGGTAAGAGAGTCAAGGATGACTTTGGTCAATCGGTTTGTTGGATGGAATCTAGTTGGGTCTTGGTTCTTGGTTACATTTCGATGTTTCATGTATTAATTTGAGGATGGTTATGCTTCATCCTGAGGTCGGAGGAGGACTGCGAGAATATTAAGTGATCAACTTGGAGTTGGGGTATTTGACTCGGCTAGAGCCCTGGTCTCAATAGTAAAGGTATGTGCAATCCTTCCATAGATCCCACTAGTTTTATGGATTCAGGAATCCCTCGTAGCAATTGGAAATAAACTTGGCTCCTTCATCGGACTTGAGCTTGAGCTTGAGTTAGATTGGGAGGCGAAAATTGACCACAGTGGGCCTCAGTCCAAGTTGAATGATCCAAATTATGTTGGAAATGAAATGAAGGTGAACATATAACAGAAAAACACACAAAGATATTGCAAGAAGCAAAATAATACAGTTAGATTCTATTAATGATTGTTTGAAATACAAAAGACTGCAAAATACAAAGCACACAAGCTAGCTAGAATGGTGGTAGCTTATCTCTGAAGATAGAGATGTGACGGCTATGCTTATTCACAAGAAGTTCATTACAAAGAGGATGAAAAGTAACTTTAACATAAAACACCAATGAGAAACCCTAAACACAAAAAACATAACCCCATAAGATGAAACGCCAAAAGGTTTGTGGGCCTCGATGTGGTTAGTTGATACATCATCTTCCTCATGGTGCAACTTTTGCATACAATCTTTGTTTAGGGCCCTCAATACCTAATCGAAAAGGTCCAGCTGAGGAGTACACATTTTGTTCGACCTAGCATATGTCTTCAGCTACATGCTAGGTGTTGCTGAACCAAAAAGACGTCGTTTAGGGCCTCTAAACGACCTCGATAATTTAGGACTCGAAAAACCATAGAAAAACTACCAAAATCTGGAACCATTCTAAATTAGTGGAACAAGTGGGTGGCCACCAATATTGACCTAGATTAGTCCTCCCCCCTTAGGAAATAATGGTCCCCATTGCATCATGTTCCTCCATTAGTTGGGGAAACTTATGTTAAATCTAACTCCTGGTGAGCCACTTGCCCTAGTGAAGAAACTGTCTTGCTTTGACGACCCTATAGAGTTGGATGTTTTGCTGGCAGGTGCCCTTTGTCTTAGTGTCCATGATTCGATCAATTGTTGCATGTTCAATGCAGTCGGGATTGATTTCTGTAGGGGCCAAGTGCTTGGCCACATATGAAGTGTCTAGGAGAGGTTGAAAATATGGTCGAAGTAGTTCCACATTAAATATCGAGTGCAAGCCAAGGAAAGGGGGAATACTTAATTTAAAATCATTCTCACCCATAATCTTGGTGATGGTGTAAGGCATGTATCAGAGTGGGTGAAGCTTCCGATGGGGTCTTGTGAGGCACTCTTTATGTAAATGCAATCATACCTTATCTCCCACCTGAAACTTGTGTGGTACCCAATGCTGATCATGGCATTGCTTGTACTTGTCATTGGATTTTTGAAAAATGTCATGAACTTGTTGTTGAATGTGTTGTATTTTCTCAACAAATTTTGTTGCTCGATCAACCTCGGTTTGAGCATGGGAGGAATCTTCATGTGCAACTGCAACGGGCAAAGCTACGTTAATGGGGGGAAATGGATGGAACCCCAAGCACACTTAAAAAGGGTTGTGGAGGGATCTATTGTAGCTATGTTGAACATAAAGAAGGATCTCATCCCATGTGCATGGATGTTTGAAATTATACATCCTCGGGATATGGAAAATCATCTTGTTGACTACCTTTATTTGTACATCAATCTGTGGGTGGAAGGTAGTTGATTTGGTTAGCTTGGTGTTCATCATTGACCATAGGATGGACCAAAAAGTACTAAGGAACCTACTGTATCGATTTGAAATAATGGTCCGTGGGTGCCCAAAATGAACCCAAACACGTTCAAAGAATAGTTTAGTGGTGAAGAGGTTAGTGGTGGCCTTGGTTGTGATGCTCTTCTTCCAGGGTGCCAAAATTTCCATCATAGAGAATTGATCAACAATCACGAAGACAATGGTCCCAGTGCTTGGTTGAAGGCAAACCGAAAATGCAATCCATGGAGATGGAATCCCAAGGCCTATCGGGAGTAGGAAAAGGGGTGTATAGCCCCTGTTTCTTGACAATGGGTTTGGAAATGGTGCAGGAAGTGCAGGATCTGATGTACTTGCAGATATCTTGTCGAAGCTTCGACCAATAAAAATGATTTTACAGAACTGTCATTGTTTTGTCCACACCAAAGTGTCTTGTCACCCGACTGTAATGAGCTTCCCAAATAAGCTTTCCATGCTCACTTGAAGGAACACATAGATGGCTTAGATGGCATAGTAGTCCATCCTAGAGATAAAAGTATGGAACTGCTTTTCCTACGCTCAATTTCTGATAGGGAGCAGTAAAGTCAGAGTCACTATTGTATAATTGTGTCCACTTGGATGTCTCATGCTAAAATGAGTTAAGAAATGTGGTTAGCACCACAACCAAGGGTTGACTGAGGCTATCTACGACATTGTTGGTACTACCCTTCTTGTACTTGATGTTCAAGTGTAATAATGTAGGTACATGGACCACTTTTGATGGAATCCATTCTATAACTTTCCCTATGTTTGCATGAATTGCAGAGGCTTGTGATCAATGTGGATGATCGCTTCCTTCCCTAGAATGTAATGCTCCATTGTTGACACACCTGCACAATGGAGTACATCTCTTTGTCATAGGTGGGGTATCTATGAACAACATCAGATAATGTTTCACTGTGATAGGCCACCAAATGCCCATGGTGAGTGAGGACTACATCGATAGCATAATATGAATCATTTGTCTCAATCTTAAATGGTTGTTGCAAGTCTAGAAGAATAATAGTTGGTGCTGATCAGAGGTGAAATTTTAAATCCTTGAATGATTTATGTTGGGCGCGACCCAAACAAATTTGGCCTTCTCTCCACCCTTGGTCACCTGGCTTAGAGCCCAAGCGATATGAGATAACCCCAACACAAACCTGCAATAGAAGTTGGCAAGGCCCTAGAAGCTATGAATCTCGTTCAATGTCTTTGAGGCTGACCAAACACAGATAACTTGGATCTTGGCTAGATCCACATGCACACCCTGCTCATCCATGATGTATCCCAAATATTAGATTCTCTACATGCCAAAGAAACACTTCTCCAAATTAGCATATAACTTGTGTTGTCACAAGGTGCCCAAGACCTGCTAGATGTGCTTCAAATGATCCTCCCATATTTTGTTAAAGATGRKGATATCATCTAGATATATGACCACAAAKGAATTTGTGAATGGTCGCAATATATCATCCATCATCCACATGAATGTGGTCGAKGCATTAGTCAAACTGAAAGACATGACCAACCACTCGAAGAGACCTTCTTTAGACTTGAARGTTGTYTTCCATACATMAGTTTGCTCAATCRACACCTGGTGGTAGCCTAACTTCATCTCAATCTTACTGAAGAATTTATCTCCCTTGAKTTTATCRAGAAGATCATCAATTTGAGGGATGGGGTAYCRRTTTTTTATTGTGATCTTGTTYAGGGMTTTCTAATCAATACAAAGTTGYCATATCCCATCCTTATTCTGTACYAGARCAATTGGGATCTCACAAGGTGAGGAGCTTGGTCTGATGTGGCCATTCARAATTAGTTCTTCGATTTGGTGTTTGATTTATTCATTCTCCATAATAGAATGCCTATATACAGGGTTGTTAGGTAGAGGAGCACTAGGTGTCAAATCAATGGAGTGCTTCACCTGAAAATGCAAAGGAAYCCTARTAAGTGAGGTAAAGATGTCTTTGTGTTCTTCTACTATCTTTTCCACTTGCAACTATTGTGTAGAGAGATCTCGTGCAGAGGTTTTGGAGGTTGCAATGACCTTTCATTCACCTTCTGACTGGATGATAAAGAGGACAAATACCCACGTCTGAGAAACCACCATTCGACACTGCTTCACAGAGATCAAAGAGACTGTTGTAGTTGGGACTTCCTTTGGTACCTTGTGGAGTTGACCTCCCAAAGTAATAATGACACTATGAGTCCTTGATTCATAAACAACATGATGCTTCCACATATATGGTTGTCCTAAAATAACATCACAAACATCAAGGGGGGAAACATCACATAATACCTCATCTTTGAAGGGTTTGATGCCATAGTGAAACCGACATTGCTAGTTGGCGTGAATGTCTCATCCCTATCTGAGAGAACTGATGGTGTATGGTTGAGGATGCAACATTGTTGTTAGGTTCAACCTCACGACAACCTCTATTGATATTAGGTTCTTCTGGCTACCACTATCAATAATGAAAATGGAGGGGGGTCAACTTCACCCACATTTTTGAGTGGAAGAGACGCTCCCCTTCTTCAGGCTCATATGGTTCCTCTAGGTGGAATTTTTTGGTAGCAACGATGGCATTGGGTTCTGTGTCAATGATTCATTTTCCCTTATTGGTTTCTAAATCATAGTTTGAGTTGGAATCCGAATCTGAGGCTTTCGTCTCAACCAACAATGATTGTTTGGAGCGACATTCATCAATGTTGTGCCAAAGGATTTTATGGAACTCAGACCACTTTCCAGTGTCCTTCTTCGACTTCTTGTTACCCTTCTTTGTTGGTGGCTTGGACTAGTTTTCCTAGGGTTGGCTATCCATGCTCTATCCTTTTATTTGGAAGTTAAGGCCACATTTACTAGGTTTTTTTTGTGATGGGTTTGTAGAGATGAAATCCCGCTTATTCTTTTGCCTGAATGTTTGCTCAATATTGACAAGATATCGATAGGTGAATCCCATTGAGGAGATTTTCAGGAACTCCATATATGATTGGATGTACCTATGTAGGTCACTACAATACTTCAATATCAGGTATTGTTCGAAGTCTTTAATAATAATTGTGGTTTTTTTTTGTAATAGTGTTTTCCAATCTCTGGTATTGCTTTTCATTTCATTTTGTACCTTTTTCCCCTGTGTGTCATTAAACATGGACGACAAGCTTTTCTTTCTACTCATCACTACTTCAATTTAAATAAAGACTACTATGTTCATTTCTTACATTTTACATTGAAGAATAATTTGTCATTGGCCATACTTATGTGGCGTCGACCCTATACTTAAAGAAATAAATTGGAGGACCTGTCCTGATTTCATTCTTCGGGTCCCGTAAATAGAATGAATTAATGACTCACAACAAGACAACTCAAGTGTTGACGCAATTTTCATGTTCAATATCTTGCATATATTGCAGCTTCTTCAGTTTGATAATATCTGTGCATATATACTAATATGAGTACTATTGGAATAAATATAAAAACTTCCTCTTGGGAAAAACTTAGCCAATTATTTGGCCACTGGGTCCCAGGTTTGTGGTATTGAACAACTATGTTCCCTATTCCATCATATACATCTTGCAACCAAAGAGCTTCCGTGATCTTCAATTTATGCTTTAAGTAGTGATAAGTCACTAGGGGTTCGAAAAGCTTGGCATTAATAAAGGAACGGATGAAGCTGCCTTAATTACTTAAATCACACCAAATTTTCATTACATTACATTTAATTTAGATATTAATGTTTATGGAGAGTCGATGTTTTCTCATGTCATTGCAAGGAATACAAGATGAATAGATGATAACGAGTTTATCTCGTTGAAACCACAATGCAAATTCATGTTTCTTGTTGCATTATATACATCTTGCAGTCAAAACTTTCGTGGTTTCAACGAAATTTGCAAACCGAAGAGCATCCTGCAAATTAGGAGATCATTTGCATTTGAAACAGAAACAATCCATTGATATAAATTAGTATGGATACTATTCAAATAAACATCAAACAATAATACATATTATTATGAATATACATAAAATACTAATAATACATAATACATATTAGTATGAATACTAATTAAAATAATACATATTAGTATGAATACTATTAAAATAGATATCAAACCTTTCTCTTGGCCAATACTTCACCAATTATCTGGCCACCAGGCCCTGGGTTGGTGGTATCCAACACTTATGTCCCCTGTTCTGTCATATACATCTTGCAGCCAAAGAACTTTAGTGATCTGTAGTTTATGCTTTTACTAGTAAGAACCCACCAGGGGTTCAAAAACATTGCCATTAATAAATGAAAAAAAAGGGTTTTTCAATTGTCAGATACTTATCCCTTTTCCCCTTTTCCTTTTCCCGACCATTATCTCTTTATGGTTTTATACTTAGTCGTCTTTCTATGATCAACTGTTGTAGGGTTCGCGAGATGACATATCTTCATCTCCATCTGTATCTTCACATGACGAATCCGACCGGATGATGTTCCTTTCCATACTTAGTCAATTGTATGGGCGAGGTTGTCGGGCTAGCGCTTTCAAACTCGCCTTTTCTTCTTCTTGCCTGTTATCGCTTTCTAGATATATACTTGGTCGCCTTTCTATGATATCTAGTTCCAGGGTTAGCGGGTTGACATGTCTTCATCTCCATCTATATCCTCACATGAGGAATCCGACCGACCATTGTTCCTTTCCATTCTTAGCCAATTTTATGGCCTCCGTTGTCGGATTGGCGCTTACGAACTCGGTTGTTTATTGTTCTATTATATACATATTGAACTCAAAACATCTGTGATCTACAATTCCACCACGGGTTCCTCGTATACATTAACTTCGTTCAAAGTATCTGTCACTGCCTTCCATCCCCACCAACTTCGCGTCCTTCCTGATATACATTAACTATGCTCTTACTAGTGACAACTGGACACATTGGTACAAAAGAATTGGCGCCCGCTGCTCCACTATATACAAATTGACAACCAGACTTCGACATCGTCCCCTCTTCCGTGTTACACATTATGCATTGAAATGTTTTGAGCTATACAATTTGGTCGTTGGGGCCTTGCGTCCTCTGGAGAAACCTTGTGACCATATTTTGGATCCCCGCATTGGCAGGTTGACGAAAATTCCAAGTCCTAGTCATTGTTTCTTGTTCTTCCCATCCTCGTACTTCTTTCTAGATATGCAACACCAAAGGTTTAATACTAGAACGACATCATGCAACAAGCGTAAAAAAATCATCATTAATAAGAAAAATTTGGGACAACCAACCATCCCTAGAGAACTTGTCTAGAAACATGCAAAGAAGATCTTTCTTAGCGAAAGCAAGTCCCAGCCAGCATTTCCGTGTTCCATACTTGCAAACTTTTTCCATTGCGGGTTACCATACTAACGGCCTCAAAATTGTGTTTCGAATTTTCGATGAGTTACAGAGAGAGCCCGGAGTTCCGCAATATACAATTTGTCTGCAGGAATGT
>ML809142.1:46591-58605 GCA_009831015.1 Picea engelmannii | reverse complement strand
CATTATCCCTTTCTGGTTCTATATTTATTCACAACTATATGATCATGGCCTCATGTATTCGCAAATTGAAAACTCTTTATCTATATATTCACACCATGAGCCCGACCGACCGCGGTCCCTTTCGATACTTAGCCAATTATGTAATCAACGGGTCTCGGGTTTGCGGTATCCAACACCTATGTCCCCTATTCCCTCATATACATCTTGCAGCCAAAGAAATTTCGTGATCTGCAATTTATGCCTTTACTGGTGAGAACTCACTAGGGGTTCAAAAGGATTTGCATTAATAAACAAACAATAGATGTTCTTCTGTGAGATACTTAGTGCTTTTTCCGTTGTCTTCTTCCTGTGTATTATCGCTTTCTATTTATATACTTAGTCGCCTTTCTATGATCGCGGGTTCCAACGTTGGTGTGTTGACATATCTTCATCTCCATCTATATCCTCACATGATGAATCCAACCGACCACTGTTCCTTTTCATACTTAGTCAATTTTATGCCCGCGGTTGCCGGGTTGGCACTTTCGAACTCTGCTGCTTCTTGTTCTGTGATATACATTTTCCACTCAAAATTTCCATGATCTACAATTCCATTGCGGACTCTGTCCCTTTTCCCTTTTTTTCTTCCTGTGTATTATGGGACTATAAAGTATGGACATGAGATTTTATATAGCATGTACGGATTCTGCATTCCATACATAACCACTTTTTGGATCGTTGGTTCTCGGGCGGGCGGGCTCAAAATTGTCCTCCATTGTTCTATGCCCTACAAATAGCACCCAAAATTCCGCGATATACAAATTGAAAAGAGGACATGCGGGCTAGCTGGCTGAACATTACACTTCCATTGTTCCATGTCCTCCGAACAATGCTTGCAGTTCCGTGATATACAAATTGGCAGACAGACTCCAGGGCTGGCGGGGTCAAGGTTCCCATTGTTTACGGATGGTAATCCCTATCAACTATCTAACAATATCTAAAAACATTATTTTCAATACTAAATTAACTCTTACTAGTGACAACTGGACACACTGGTACGAAATAGTTTGCACCACACCCTCCGCAATATACAAATTGACTATCGGATTCCGACATCATCTTCTCTTCTTTGTTACAGATTATGCATTCAAATGTTTCGAGCGATACAATTTGAACGTCGGGGCCTCGCGTTTTGTCGAGATACCTTGTCTTCTTCCCATGTATTATCGCTTTCTATTTATATACTTAGTTTCCTTTCTATGATCGTGGGTTCCAACGTTGGCGTGTTGACATATCTTCATCTCCATCTATATCCTCACATGACAAATATGACCGACCATTTTTACTTTTCATACATAGTCAATTTTATGCCTGCAGTTTTCGGGTTGGCGCTTTCGAACTCTGTTGCTTCTTGTTCCGTGATATACATTTTCCACTCAAAATTTCTGTGATCTACAATTCTGTCGTGGACTCCTTCGTCCCTTTTCCCTTTTTTTCTTCCCGTGTATTATGGGACTATAGAGTATGGACATGATATTTTATAGATCATGTACAGGCTCTGCATTCCATATGTAGCCACTTTTTGGATCATGGGTTTTAGGGCAGGCAGGCGGGCTCAAAATTGGGCCTCCATTGTTCTGTTCCCTACAAATAGCACCCAGAATTCCACTATATACAAATTGACAAGTGGACCTGCGGGCTGGTTGGCTCAACATTGCACTTATTTTCAATACTAAATTATCTCTTACTAGTGACAATTGACACACTGGTACGAAAAAGTTGGCATCACACCCTTCGCAATATAGAAATTGACTACCAGATTCTGACATCGTCTGCTCTTCCGTGTCACAGATTATGCATTCAAATGTTCTGATTGATACAATTTGAACGTCAGGGCCTCGCGTCTTCTGGAGAGACCTTGTCAGCCTATTTTGGGTCCTCCTATTGTTGGGTTCATGAAATGTCCAATTCTTGGATACTGTTTTGGGTTGGCCCTTTCGAATTTTGTTGGTTCTTGTTCCGTAATATACATCTTGCACTCGAAATTTCCGTTCTCTACAATTCCACCGCGCGGTCAACCCTTTTTCCCTTTTCTTCTTCCCATGTGTTATTTCCTTCTGGCTATATACTTAGTCACCTTTCTATGATCGCAGGTACCAACGTTGTCAGGTTGACAAATCTTCATTTCCATCTATATCCTCACATGACGAATCCGATCGACTGTTGTTCCTTTCCATACTTAGCAAATTTTATGGCCGCGATTGTCAGGCTGGCACTTTAGAACTCTTCTTCTTCTTGTTCTGTGATATACATCTTGAACTCAAAACTTCCATCATCTACAATTCCACCACGGATTCCTCAAACTCACAAGCTTCATTCTACCACGGTTTAGAAATGTTTCAAAGTATATATCGATGCCTTCCATCCCCACTAACTTCCTGTCATTCCTAATATACATTGGTTGTGATCTTACTAGTGAGAAATGAACACAATGGTATGAAACAGTTGGTATCCGACCCTCCGCAATATACAAATTGACTACCAGGTTCACATCTTGTACTCAAAATTTTCGTGATCTACAATTCCACCGCAGACTCCTTAGTCCTTTTTCCCTTTTCTTCTTCCCGTGTATTATGGCTTTCTGGTTATATACTTAGTCGCCTTTATATGATCACAGGTTCCAACGTTGGTGAGCTAGCATATCTTTATCTCCGTCTATATAATCACATGATAAATCCGACTGACCGTTGTTACTTTCCATACTTAGCCAATTATATGGATGCGGTTGTTGGGTTGGCGGTTTTGAACTCTGATGCTTCTTGTTCCGTGATGTACATCTTGCACTAAAAAATTATGTGATCTACAATTCCATCATGACTCCTCGAACTCGCAAGCTTCACGCTACCACGGTTCACAAATGTTTCAAAGTATGTATCGTTGCCTTCCATCCCCACTAACTTCTTGTCCTTCCTAATATACATTGGTTATGCTCTTACTAGTGACAAATGAACACACTGATACGAAACAGTTCACATCCACCCCTCCGCAATATACAAATTGACTACCAGGTTCCGACATCGTCCCCTCTTTCATGTTATAGATTATGCATTCAAATGTTCTAAACAATACAATTTGACCGTCGGGACCTCACGTCTTCTTGGAAGACCTTGTCAGCCTATTTTGGATCCTCGTGTTGACAGGTTCACGAAATCTCCAATTCTTAGTCACTATTTCGGGTTGGCGCATTCGAACTCTACTGCTTCTTGTTCCGTGATATACATATTTCACTCAAAATTTTCGTGATTTACAATTCCACCGCAGACTCCTTAAGTCCTTTTTCCCTTTTCTTCTTCTCATGTATTATCGCTTTATGGTTATATACTTAGTCTCTTTTCTATGATGGCGGGTTCCAGCGTTGGCGGGTTGACATATATTCATCTCCATCTATATCCTCACATGACGAATCCGACCGACCGTTGTTCCTTTCCATACTTAGGCAATTTTATGGTCGTGCTTTCCGGGTTGGTGCTTTCGAACTCTGTTGCTTCTTGTTCCATGATATACATATTGCACTCAAAATTTCTGTGATTTACAATTCCATCATGAACTCCTTAGTCCTTTTTCCCTTTTCTTCTTCCCATGTATTATTGCTTTGTGGTTATATACTTAGTTTCTTTTCTATGATCACAGGTTCCAGCATTGGCAGGCTGACATATCTTCATCTCCATCTATATCCTCACATGACGAATCCGACCAACCATTGTTTCTTTCCATACTTAGCCAATTTTATGGCCACGGTTGCCGTGTTGACACTTTCCAACTATGTTGCTTCTTGTTTCATGTTATACATCGTGCACTCAAAACTTTTGTCATCTACAATTCCACTGCAGACTCCTCAAACTCGCAAGCTTCACTCTACCACATCTTACAAATGTTTCAAAGTATCTGTCACTGCCTTCCATCCCCACTAACTTCTTGTCCTTCCTCATATACATTAGTTATGCTCTTACTAGTGATATACAAATTGCCCTCTGGACTATCCTACCATACCCTCTTTGGTGTTACGCGTATTGCACTCAAAAACTTCTGAGACATACAATTTGACCCTCACGCCCTCACCTCCAACGGTTGTACCTTGTAACCCTATTTTGAAGCTGTTTTTTCCCGTACCTGTGACCTTCGTACTTTTTTAGTATGAAATTAGAAACCTTTCATGGTAACAACTGACCATGCAAGAACCGTCAACATTGTCATTAATGAGCGAAACGCTCAAGGAGATCTCCCATTATTATGCATTAAACCAAGATCCACAGAGAGTTATTTTGTCCCTTCTGATTGTTCATCTCGAACACGCATCACTGTGTTGGCCCACTCAAGAAATATACAATGCTTAATCGCTCATTTTCATATCCGCCATGTTCGCATTTCTATGTATGCAATTACTAGTGTTTAATGATAACAATGCATCATGCAACAGTCGTCCAAATTGTCATTAATGAACGAAAGTATCGAGGAGATCTCCCATTAACACGCATTGGAACAATATTTGTGTAGGGTTATATTATCCCTTCCAACTTTTCATTTCATTCATTGTCTGGAGAAAACAAACGTTATTGTAGACTTATGGCAGCAGGTCAACAACAATTTTGTGGAGATACAGTAAATAACTTCGAACATCGGGACTAGAACTTCCAGTGGTCCAGGGCATACTTTTACTATACATCCCATTCCACCCAGAACGAAGTGATTTGGACCTATGGAATCACTCGTGCAGGTTGCGTCCCTAAGTTTTTTGACTGTAAGGAGGTGGTCTCTTGGTGCACCGAAAAATATATTCCAAGCCAAAGAATTATTCCACTGTGCGACCATTCTCCTGTTTCTTTGTCGCCTTAGGTATTTCTCAAGATGTTAAAATTGTCGGAGCCAACATTAATGTTCAGAGGACAAGACTGCAAGAAGTTCCTAGAAAAACATGATAACGGGTTGGACATATTGGTCGAGTTCCTCGAAGACCCGACAACAGTTTCTCAAGATATCAAAAATTTGCAGGTAAGTTCTTTTATAAATCCATTCCGGGAAATTGCTTAGTCGTTTACAAGAATAACGGGACAAGCATCCACGACAAGCATTTCCCATATAATTATTTACATTTTGTGCTTCATAGTCAAGGAATAATTCATTTTCGATTGGGGGAAGCTAATTTCCATTGAGATCTGTTCCCAGTTGTCATGATTCAAAGAATCGAATAAATTTTATATGTCATCCTACTTGATTTTTGCAATAGTGCATTGTTGTCCGTTTCCGAAACTTTTTCTTTCCAATAAAATAAATTGTGGATTCGACCCAGTAACATTCTGGTACCAGGCCCTGTGGAGGCACAAGGCCTCCCATTGTTTTTATGAATTTTTTAATGGCTTTGTCTTAGTTTTCAAAGATTTGTTGTTGGGGAAGGATGCTCCCCGGATGTCTGGCCAGGCAACCAAGTTTTTGAATAGGAAGGGCACACTTGAACAAAAGGAAAATCACAGTGTACTCATGGTCTTTGGATCTAAGGAAAATCATGCTTTCCTTCCATGCCACATCACAGACAATATGTTTGTTGCAGAAATAGCAAGGCAATACAACCACTGGTTGCATTTTTTCCATGACAAAAAAAAAAAACAGTTCATTCCTCTGCCCTAGAAAGTCGGAGACTTCGTGTGAAGAAACGTCAACAAGATTGATGAATTTTCCGGTCATTTCAAGAAATTGAACCTAACGTATGTTGAAAGGATAAAAGGGTTCGACCCTAATGGGAGTTTTTGAGAACATTTAATGGAAGTTGGCTTTAACAACTCTTTTATCCATAGACACCTGATCGAAGACAGGGACAGGGACGACAACAATGTTGCTTCTGGAAATTGCGACGCAAAGACATTGCAAAGTGCGAATGAATTGTACAGAGAACAGGGAAAAGTATCCAGTGAGAAGAGTGCCCAGTCCCCCACCAACACTCCCAAGAGCACGACATCACGAAGCATCACTTCAACGACCCACCCCAGTAAGAAAGCAACCCATAAATCTTCAAACAGAGGAGGAGATAAGAACCCTCCTCGCATAAAAATTGATAGTTCTCACAAAATTCCACTGACGAAGAAGAGAAAAAACAATGTAGGGCAGGCGAACGAACCCGAAATTGAAAGTGAACAGGTGCAACTTGAAATTGAAACTGACCACATGCACAAAATTGGGTCGTCCGCAGTGGAAATATCTAAGACTGAAATTTTTGACAAATATGAATCCTTCGTATTCCAGAGCGTTGTTTTTGACGGCCAATCTAAAAGTATGGTCATTGAAAAGAGAGATGTAACAAACAGGAAAGGAAAATCTCGCACAGAGATTAACTTTAGGAAAATGCGGTCGTCCTAAATATCCCTATTTCACCAAGTAATTGGTGATGCTCTTCATGATTCCATTGGAGGAATTGAAGCGGAAAATGTCAGAGTGAAAGAACGCCTCAACGAATTTGAGCAGGCTTTCATTGCAACCCCAGAATTTTCCAGTCCTTTAGCAAAAAACATGCCTGCTACCACTGTAGTCAAGATGAAAGTATCATCTACCCTCCTTCCATGCTCTAGAGCCCTTGTAGAGAATAACATCAACAAAAGAATGCAGCTAGTTACTTAAGGTTGGGAAACATCGCAAAATTTAGTTTCTTTCGGAAAGAAGGCAAAAATATTTGCTCGAACATTTGGAGGCAAATTTGAAAAATGATCAGCGTTTCTGTGAACAGGTGCTAACCCATTTTTCCAACCATGTCCTCCACACATTGGAACTGAAAATAAGGCAAGAGAAACTCCCCTCCCCAAAGAAGACCAAAAAAGTAAAAGCATGTTGGCAAAAGAAAGTTAAGAACCTGGAGCTCATTGTCGAATCATGTAAATAAGCCATATCAGAAAAGGAAGATTTATTCACAAGCCTGATCCAAATAGACTTATCCGGAAGTATCAACGAGGTTCAAGACCCAAACTTAATTCTCAAATCCTTTTCAATCACCAAAGAATCCTTCCATGAACAACTTGATATTTTAAAGGGGTTGTCTTTCGAAAACTTTTACGACATAGTTGAACATCGTGTAGATGAGATCGAGCACTGGGTACTGGACTATGCGGCACACAATGAAAAAATTGAACAGAGTCTGCATAGTATTTCACTGGATCTAAGGAAATTAGAAAACAACCTTTACGACATAGAAATCCAGGATTTAATCAACATGGCCCCCATGAGAAGCTACATCGAAGAATGGTTCCAACAGAGAATGGAAAACCTCGTCCAGGAAGGGAAACAACTGACCGACACGACTCCACTGGTCATCGACGACAACAACAAAAACACATCAGCTTCATAGTAAGTCTATACTGGCATTTTCTTTTCTTTATTAATCCAATTTAAGTCTATATTGTCATCTTATTTTCTTTATCAATCCAGTTATTACCTCTTTAAATAGAAAATTGTAACCAAAGAATCATAACTTCCAATTTCTTCTTTTCAGGTCTTCCCCTCTACCATTGTGCACTTCTTCTTTCGACATTACTAATTCTTGTACTTATTTATTTTTATGGTCCATGGGAGCCCCAATCCCAGTCTATATGATAAAACGCATTTAAATTTCCAGAAATATGTAATAGACATTATTAATTTTTGATAAATTTCAAAGAAAACTTATTCAGAATGCCTTTATTGTATGCTAAATTTTGGGTGTCCAAGAACCTTTCTTGTTTGTTCCAAAGAAAACTAATTCGGGAATGCTACATTTTTTGTGTCCTATTGTATGCTATATTTTTTTTGTCCGAAAACCTTTTTTGATATAACAGACGTTACTACTTTCAAATAAAACTAATTCGGTAATGCCTTTGTTGCACGACATTGTTACTATTCTATTGTTTTAAAGAAAACTAATTTGGAAATGCTATTTTTTTTGTGTTTTTGTCCACAAACCTATGTAACATATGTTATTACTATTTTATTGTATGTCTCCTTTTAAATCTTTCCTGTACTATCAAACTTAGATACTAGGAACCTTTGTTGATGTACCAGACATTAATACTTTTTGATAAATTTCAAATTAAACTAACTCGGGAATACTAAATTCTGCATGGATACCACATGTACTTCAACTTTCTACCCACGTGTCTGTATTCAGTCGCATTTATTCCCATTCCAACCTGGCAGGGACTGCGCTGCCATGCAACACTTGTTTTATATGTAATATATATATTGGTGTCAAATGAATTCCCACATTAGGATATTCCACTATAATATTAGTGTGTAATAACTCACGTGGGTAAAAACATAGGTAGGAGTGGGTAGACAAGACATGATACATAAACCATAAACAATTTTGATGTTAGATTGAAGGAGTATGCGATCACATCAACTCAAATCTTTACACGAAAGTCTAATTCACTATCGTTGAGTTTGGTTGAATTTATGACTTTCATTACCTTTCGTTGAATGAAGTGTCTCTATGTATGTTGAAATTAGCATGTGTATTTTCAATATTCATGTCAAATTATGCATATATTTTATTCCATTTATTTTATGTACTTGCCTTAGTACTACACGTATTGTATTGTTGTAATAGATCTATTGATTGTATGTCTTCTAGTGAATAGGGAATATATGGCACTAGACACATAGAACGAGATGGGGAAGGTCATAGAAGAAGAGGTACATATATAATTTATGATGGAAAAAGAAAAAAACATGAGTTATAATTATGTACTTTATGATTGTTATATAACACTAAAAAATATGCATTTGTGATTCTAATTGTTACTTACTATTTTCAGTTTTGTGTTGCAAAAATCTTGATAAAAAGATTTGGAGCATCGCTAAAGAGTATATATAAAAAAATTATGGATTGGGTTGGAGACACAGTTCCTAAGCTTGTTATCCATGGTACAATTTCTCCTACTTTTTTCAATGAAATTCATAATGTAATTAAATCCAATATACTACATTTTTCATGGTACTTATTCATTCTATGTCATGCATATTAATGTTTGAGCATATGATGCAAAGATTACGATGAACATAGATGAAGCTCTATCTTGAGAGAAGACAAAGAAGAGGTTTTGAGAATGACAATGCACAATTTGATGGAAAATGATAGGTTTTAAAATTTGGAAGTGGGAAATTTTCCATGTTCAAGAAATTTTTGACACTGTGATAAGGGAGTAGTCAAAACAATAAATAATACATACACCATATCAAGTGAAATATGTTCGAATTAGTCTTCTTTTTAGTGACCCATGTTTCTAATCTTGTATACTTTATTTTTCATTCATTAATAGAAGTATATAATATTCTTTTGGACTAATGATGACAAGAGTGATTCATAGGAATTAAAGGGCATTGACAACTTTTTAACCTTTTTTATTTATTACATCTTTAACAATTAGCATTTTATTTTATTTATTGAATCTGTGTTCTTTTATTATTTTTTTACATAGTGCAGATAAGGAGGGTTTAGAAGATGAGGAGGGAACTAACAACGATTTAATAAACTTATGATGTCAATTTCATTTTATTTCCTTATATGTGTCCATTATTTTTCATGCCATGCATACAAAGTTGACATTTTCCTGGTATGGGATTGTACTTCTTGTTTATAAGTAGTCTAATCAACTTCTGATGTCAATTTTATTTCATTTCCATATATGTGTAGATATTCTTTCATGTTATGTTGTATATAAAGCTTACATTTCCTTGGGGTGGTTGAATACCGCTTATTTACAAACAATTCAATCAACTTTTGATGTCAAATTCATTTAATTTCCTTAAATGTCTAGATATTTTTTATGCTATATTATATACAAAGTTAACATTTCCCCGGGGTGGAAATATGCCACTTATTTACAGGCAAAAATATTATATGGTTATTTTAATATTTAATCTAAAATTTCATAATTATGTTATATATAGAGAGCGATTGTTGTCATGATTAATATGTTGTAACATAGATGCATACTAATAGTCAGTCACACATAAATATTAAATAGTAGTAATAACAAAAAAATTAGTACATGATTATAATTATAATAATAACTAACTAAATAATAATAATTTAATAATTGATAATAATTTAATTAATTAAATAATTAAATTAATAATGATAAAAATAATTAAATAATTTGTAATGATCACAATATAATTGTTGATGTAAATATGGTACAAAACCAACACAAACTTGATTCTAACACAATTGAAATCAATGCATATTTAACATAAAGCGCCTTAATTTTTTATGCATATGTGACACTAAAAAAACACAATTTTGATGCTAACATGACTCAAATTTTATGAATTAAATGTCAATATGACATTGATAAAATGCAAAGGTTATGTATTATTGCATCAATATGACGCTAATGTGATGCAAATTATGATGTCTAAGTGAATAATTCTTATGAAAAAATGACACATACCATTGCTAATGAGATGCAAGTAACATGTGGTCAATGAATAATCAACATAAATATGGCTCTAAAAGTAATTTTTTAAAAGCTGTGATGTAATACAATGTATGAGTGACATAAAACATATATCTACAATGTCCATTTTGTCACTACTACAATGTTGAAAAGAGCGCATGCCAAATAATTAGATGGTAGGAAGGGATGGAATGATGCAAACAGATGAGGCAAAACACCATGCACATTGGTAAATCATGTTTAGCATCGTCAAAACTTTTTTAAATTTGAAAATTTACACTGCATGGTGGCACTACATCCCTGTATTGTAGCAGTGGATTGTTAGGAGGGAGGCTCCTATGATAAGTTGAATAGCATAATCATGATCTTGGGGAAGAGAATATCTTTGGGCATCTTGACAAATACCTTTGAATGATGATTGGACATCTAGTGAGAACAATTGTGCAAATCACTCTCGAGTGTCCCTTTAGACGGTCTCCCTTGAATAAATTTGAGTTCAATTTCCGTTCCTTCTGAAAAAAATGCATGAAAATTTACTAAATTCATAGTCAATATTCCCAATGTTCTTAACTATTGGACCTCTTAGACCACATCAACACCACCCATTGGGATTTTCGGGAAAAGACTCCGCATTATGGGCATAATACTATGCCACTTTTCTAAATAGTTATGGCACCTTCATCTGGGATCATTATTTGAAACACTAGTGCTGGATATAAAACAAATGAGAATTTTTACTAAAATCTATGGTAGTTAATTGAATTATGGGAACTATCATAGTCATTCAACATTATTACCTCTTGTTTCTTGATCTAGCTCTTTACCTTGAGAGTTTGGCAAGTACTAATATTTTCCAAAACATAACAAGATATGGTGGGAATAGTTTCCTTTAGTTTTGGATCTTGATAAAGCTCCAACTCTTGTTTTACCTCCTTCTTTCAATCTATGTAAAATAATTTCTTCTTGCCATAATTATATCCCTTATTGTACTTAAGTGTACTTATTATCACAATTGAAATATAATCATTTTTCTCTTATTTTATCTATTTGTTGAGGGTTCAACCTTATAGGTTGAGTAAAGTTAAAAGTAGGAACTTTGTAGTTTTTATGATATTTGTAAGTGTTAGTGGAAACCCTTTTACTTTCAACTCTCTTTTCCATGTTGAAATCCCTATCCAAGGATGTAGGATAAAAAAACACACCTAATATGAATTCTTTCCCTTAATCCACTCATAACCACTCATAAAGAGATATGAAAAATTATCATATATTTTGTACTCTCAGGCTCAACTTTAAATTTTGAAATTGTTAAATGTATTTTGTAGCTAAAAATATTTTTCTTAAATTTTCCAACAAACTAAAGGTGTTTCATATACTATCTTCGTAATCTGCTACCAATTCTTCTATTACAATGGACCAAGAGATAATAGAGTTCTTTTATGGTCACAAATATATCAATGCCACACAATCTGATCATGTTCTAAATATAAGGACGCAATTGTCACGATGAAAATAAGGGAGACGATTGAGCTCTGCGATTTTTCGATGGGGTCTCTGCAA
>ML809142.1:13996-35551 GCA_009831015.1 Picea engelmannii | reverse complement strand
AAGCATACTAAGGTCGACACATTGATAGATAGTGGATCTCAATCTAACTTGATTTCAGAGGAAGTGGTTAAACAATTGGTATTAAACACTAAAATTCATCATAAACCTTACTCACTTAAATGGATAAGCAACAATCATAAATTGCACATAACAAAGCAATGCACTTTAAATTTTGCAATTTCATCAAAGTTTGTGGATGAGGTAATGTGTGATGTGGTGCCACTCAATGAATGTGGAATGGTATTAGGCGGCCCTTATGTGTATGATTGCAAAGAAATATTCTACAGGAAACAAAATCAATATCACTTAATCAAAGAAGGAAATGAATATGTTGTGCATGCTCATCACCTAAAAGCAAATCAATCTCTTCAAACAATGGAACAATTAAGGAAGGCAACTCATGCAAGCAACACACCTATAATTGTGCCAAATCAAGCAATTGATCTTAAGAATGAACATGAGATGGTTGTAGAATGGAATTTCAATCATACTTTGCTTCAAGATAAACTAATGTCGTGCAAATACTAAAAACATATTAGCTTGTTTGCATTCATATTTCTGATGTTATCATTGCTAATGTTTTCAACATGGATGGTAGTGGCTTCAGTAAGATGTGACATAGTGCAAGTGGCTAACAATATGTTGTCAGTTGTCATGGTTGTTTTTCAATTGATATTGATGAGACAGGTGCACAGGATAGAGTTTAAAGACAGAGAACAAGTGGGGTGGCATATCCTGCACTTGATGTATGGTTAATACCCTTTTGGAAGACCAAAAGGTCTTAGTGGGGAGGTGTGATCCAAATGGATCTTGAAAGGTTCAAAAATAAAATTTCTCAAATGCTCAAGAAAATGACATGATCGTGAAGTTCTCATTGTAAGCTTTCTGGCGACGCAAACGGATCGAAAAACATAGTCTGTATGCAAAAGTTATCACAATCTGAAGTTTGGGTCAAACAGATAAAACAATCAACTGGTCAAGGGACACGTGGCATATTCATCATGTGACACGTGGAAGATTATAAATTTTACAAGTGGCAGCCATTAGGTTATGACATTTGGTATCACTAGGTCATGACAAGTGGCAAGGGTTCATGATGACAAGTGTCAAATTTTTGATAGTCCATGTGGCAAAAGATTGGCCAACCATGGGTTGACACATGGTCCAATCGAAGGGTGCCACATGTCACCATGGTCAAGGCTTTAAAAAGGTAAAATTTATATTATTGGACTCCATTGGATTCGATTCCATGACCCGCCTCTTCAAATGACTTAAACACAATGAGCTAGCCACAAAGGGTGAATTACTACTTTAGAGAAAAAAACCCACTTTTCATAAATTTAAACTTAAGCACCTTTTCCAGCTAAGGGAGGTGTGCCCCTTAGAACTAGGCCACATGGCCCTCATATGACCACAAAAGGGGGGTGAACACCGTAACTGGGGGCTTAAACATATTTTTTGCCAAATTTTGGGTTTTGACCTTATTTTAGTGGATTTTTAGTTGATTTTTAGTGATTTTTTTAGGATTTTTTGCCTTCTTAAGGGGATATGAGCCCAATATGAGGCCAAAAAGTTGGAGGGAAGTTGGATTTCTACCCCAAACTTAGAATCTATATAAAACATGGGTTTTTGACAGTCCAAACAAGTTCAGAACAAGAGAAATGTTGTAGAATTGTGAAGCCAAAGACATTTTTATGCAGGGAAGCCATCGAGGAGGGGAAATTTGTGGGCCAATTTCGAGAGCTTCACTCAACCATTTTCAGTGTCGTCAGTTGTGTCGGATTCTTGAGGTCGATCATAACATAACTAGACCAGTTTGTAATTCATTTGACACTTTTCTGATGTATTGTTGAAGCTTTGAAGAGAAATAAGAAAGCCTCACCCACTAAGACAAAGGCCTGGAGACGTAGGCAAATCTTGCCGAACTCCGTTAACAAATTTGTTTTTATGGTTTGCTTATTCTTTGTGCTTACTTTCATATATTCATATATTATTATGGATTCCATGTTATATCATTAATTCTTCCTCTTTCTTCAATTCCTAAATGGCTAATGAACTCATGCTTTAAAAACTTAACCATAGTCTTTAAAAGATCTTTTTGGATCATGTGATCCAAATGGATCTTGAAAGGATCAAAAATCAAATTTATAAAATGCTCAATAAAATGACATGATCATGAAGTGCTCTTCGTAAGCTTTCTGGTGGTGCAAACGGATCGAAAAACAGAATCTGTATGCAAAAATTATCACAATCTGAAGTTTGGGTCAAACAGGAAAAATGTCAACTGGTCAAGGGACACGTGGAATATTCAACATGTGACACGTGGAATATCTAAATTAGACAAGTGGAAACCATTATTTGATGACATGTGGTATCACTAGGTCATGACAAGTGGCAAGGGTTCATGATGACAAGTGTCAAAGTTTTGATAGTCCATGTGGCAAAAGATTGGCCAACCATGGGTTGACACATGGTCCAATCCAAGGGTACCACATGTCACCATGTTCAAGGCCTTAAAAAGGTCAAATTTATATTTTTGGACTCCATTGGATTCGATCCCATGACCTGCCTCTTCAAATGACTTAAACACAAGGAGCTAGCCACAAAGGGAGAATTAATATTTTTCTCTAAAGTAGTTCAAAAATTATCATAGGAAGGTAAAAACCATGTGGGAGATTGAGCACCTAGACGAGACCTTGGCTTATAATTCAAGGACAAGGTGGAGGAAAGAATCATATGTTTCTCCTCCCTTTTGGAAAAACGACAACGTTTCCCAATCTAGGAGATTCTCGAGGTAACATCGAAATTTTAACCAGTCTTAACATAAGACATGCATAGAGCTCTCTCCGAGGAGGCAATGGCAGTGGAGGTGCATGACACCCACTTCTCTATGAAAAAAGGAAAGAATCATGGGTCGTATGGCCTGACTGTGACATTTTACATCGGTTTCTATGATTTCATTAATGAGGACCTGCTCAAATTGGTGAGAGAGTCTCAAAGCTCTAGAAAAATGCTTGGATCTTTCAAATCAACTTTCCTTGCTCTCATTCCCATGTCTCAATATAGGAAATCCTTCAATGATTATCGTCCAATCTCATGTTGCAACGTAATATACAAGATTTTTTCCAAGTTCGTCTCCCAACACCTCTATCTTATGCTTAGTGAAGTAATATCAGAGGAATGGTTCGAGTTCCTAAGCAATAGTCAAATCCAAAATGCAATATCCATAGCTCAGGAAACCCTACACTCCATCAAAGCCTCCAATAAAGAAGCAATTGTCCTCAAACTATACCTTTCCAAGGCGTATGATTGAGTGATTTGGACTCGTATCCATCTTGTCTAAATCTAGCTAGGAATGGATCTCTTCGTTATCAACTAGATTATGGGGTGCATCTAGTTGGCCTCCTCTGTAGTTCTGATCAATGGATCTACCTCCAATTTATTTAGAGCCTCCTGGGGCTTAAACAGGGATTTCCTTTATCCCCTTTATTTTCCCTAATCGTATCCAAAGCCCTAAGTAAGATGTCGGCATATGCGGAAGTTTCCAAATCATCCAAAGGTATAAAAACCTCCCTGTAACATACACAACGCCTAGTTGAACAACATTACATGCATAAACTCATTAAATTATTAAGATTTACTGCTAATCAAAATATTGTAGCTTACCATCCATAGATCACACACACATTTTACCATTTTAATGATACAACATTTCTAAATGCATCTAACAATGTATATTAAACATGAATACAATTGTTCAAGCAACAACAAACACACAACATTCATATAAATGATTCACACAACAAAATTTAACATAAGAACATAACATAAACACTTATTTGTTAATGATTAACCAACTGTATACAAATGAAAGATGAACCTCCCAACCATAGGCATTGTTGATCATTTCCTCTCATCAGCAAGCCAAACTAAGCTAAGGATATGAGTCCACAAGGAGATATGACCCACTAGTTATCCACTCTCCACACAAAGTAGCCTCAAACCCAGGTTCTACTCTCACAGAAGTTCCAAACCTCCATCTCTCTTTTTTCCCCACAACCTGCACTACCCAAGGAATGTACCCCCTTCACTGCTCACAGTCCCTCAGGCTGTACCATTCGTTTATTAGGGCCACTAGTGCATTTGGTTGGCCAGTAATCATTCAGTTGGGAACTCTAGGAACTCTCAGTTGTTTCATGTTTTTTCACAGTCGCCTTCACAAGGCTCTGAGATATTTCCTCAACAGGAAATATCACCACAGGATTACAACCCAATTTACCGGCACACGGGTCTCTATCTCAGCATAAAAACACAACCAAACAATGGATTCCTTCAAGTATACCATGGTTGGTCCTCTTCCCATCCCTCTCCTCTTCTTTGCTACCCAAAATCTGTATGTAAAGTTGTCTTCTATTCTGCATACAAATTTCCTCTTCTTCCTTGCTTGCTTGACTCACAATATTCTCAAGGATGATTGTACCTCAACCCATTCTCTCTAATAACTATGGGATGTGACCACTCACACCCACCTTCTTACATGAATTTAATGATTTTCCTCGCATACACTCAATCATAAAATAGAAGGTTATACACAAAGATAATAATTTCAGGAATGTGGGTTGTATTAGTACCCATGAATAATTCCCCCTTGGACCCCTCTCTCTCATGGAATCATAGCCCCACATCGTTCTTCATCTCTTTCATATCACAACCAACGATTATTACTTTTATTAACTATTTCAATGTTCCTAATATGCAAATCATCCCCGGACCATATTAAATCAATACGGAATCTTTACCCCAACGCATTGGCTCACCAACCTAATTCACATTTATAAATTACATTACAATTCATGGGGATTAGAACTAGGGATGTTACATCCCCTCCCCCTTATTTTTGCATTGTCCTCAGTGCAAAACACCCTACAGGTGTAATTTTGTTTTACAATTCTAGCTCCCCGTCCAATAATCAACATCTAGGCTCTCTAGCCCGAAATCACACAGGCATTCCAACATAAAAAAAATACATAGACACACTTTCCCCAATACCACAACTGCATAGGCACATCCAACCCCCAAAATCACTAATACAAAGGCACCCTGGCCCGAAACATATACATAAACCACTAGCATTCTCCTATAGCTATCCTGATTTCCACCAGTTTTCTTCCTCTTGACCTATCCAACCCAAGGAATGCACCATTCATTTATCAGGGATAATCCAAGGGATGTGTCATTTGTTTATCAGTATTAACCCAAGGAATGTGCCATTAATTTATCAGGGTCTCTCTGGCACATGTAACTAGGAATCTCATTGTTGGGAACTCAAGGGACTCAATGAAATGAAGAATATTGGTAAAATAACCAGCAACAACTTTTTGTTGTAGTGCAACTCACACAAGAGTGCACTCTTCAGGCCTGACAACCTGGTTCTTTGACAGTGAAACTCACACAGGATTTCACTCTTCAGGCCTGACAACCTGGTTCTTTGATAGTGCAACTCACATAGGAGTTCACTCTTCAGGCCTGACAACATGGTTCTTTGACAGTGAAACTTACACTAGAGTTCACTCTTCAGGCCTCACAACCTGGTTCTTTAATAATGAAACTCACATAGGAGTTCACTCTTCAGACCTGACAACCTGTTTCTTCGACAGTGCAACTCACACATGACTTCACTCTTCATGCCTGACAACCTGGTTCTTCGACAGTGCAACTCACCCTCTAGGCTCAGGCATCCCTTTCACTGTTAATAGTTCCTCAGGTGATCCATCATTTTCCAAGGTGTTCTCACATAGAAAAATTTCAACTTGTTGCTAGAATTCCACTAGCAATATAGAACATTGGGAAATCATCCCATCTGCATTACATGCATACAATTAGTATGAGACATCATCATATAATTATAAAAAATTCAAATTTGTTTTACACATGAAACAAAATTTCCCAAACATGAGTCTTTTTGCTCATAATTGTTTGGATCTTACAACAATATATATCAGTCTTCCTTACAAGATTGCATCCTTTTCATATCCAAGACCATTCCACCTGCAATTTTCTCAATTCCATGCAGCCAAACAAATTGTTAGTATATCGTAACAATTTTCAATTATTAATTTCTCAAATCTGGTTATACCGGAAAATAAAAATTCCCACGCATGAGATTTATGCTCATTATGTTCAATTCTTGTACATGTAGATATTAGTATTTCTTATGGTCATACATCATTTCCATATCCAATACCATTCCGCCTACAATTTTCCTCAACTTTCTTGCAGCCAAACATGATTGTTAGCACTCATGCATATTTTTAGCAGTTCATGAAATGATATCAGAATTGTATCTACCCAACAATTCAATCATTTCCAACTATTATTCACATAAAAATGGAATTATATCATTCATCATATTATCTAGAATTACACTATCATTCATTGTACATGCATTATCATCTCATCAAACTTTTCATAATGAAATCAAACTTTACCAATAAATAAAACCAATGTGTCAATAATCTTGGCCACATCTACACAATGCATCGTTGCATTGATTCTGGAATACCATATGTTCATGTCATGTATTCCACCATGTGAGTTGAAAGGTATGGTGCATACCTCAATAAACCATCCAAACTCTTCCCCACAACTCATCTAATCCTTTGGATACCTTCCTCTTCAACCCATACACAACACTAGGAACATCATCCCTTAGTGCTATTTAGTGTAGGGAAAAGGTTGCAGTCCAAACCTCAGTTGCATAGGGAATAACCATCATGAACTTGGATGGAACTATAGACTTTCCATATCCAAACTCATCATGGCCTCACACATGACCATATCAAATGGAATTCATTGTTATAGCAGGAGTGATGTCTCCCGAATTAACTCGGTTATGAATTGATAACCAACATAACATAATATGCAATCAAATTTCCCATAAATGAATTCAAGCAACAAATAATATTTGCATACTCAAGGCCTCCTGCCTTTGCATCCATTCAAATATTGATATTAGAATGATGGAATTCTTACCTTCATTCCCTTAAACATTTATACATTATAAAAACCCCAAATGCATACATGCATGGTTGTTATCAATTACTTGATGCTACCTGATATTATTACATTTTTAGAAGCTCATCGAATTCCTTCACTAATTTTATTGGTCAACAGTTTCTCCATCCACATTTGTATTTATATGAATGGATACCATAAGAAACAATATCATCATGCTATAATCATGTTTCTTGACTACAAAATCCATCATTAGTTTTATTCAAATATCATAGCATCATTATTTCATATATAAATATAGACTACTCTTAGTCTATAATCATGTCACCAACATGTTAAGGCATGTTTACATGCACAAATGCACATTAGTATGCACCAAGAATTTGATCTTTCATGCCTATTTTATGCACATGCATTTTGTCTTTAGTCTATGCATCATGCATCAATTTTATCACGCACTCCAATGCATATCTATTTCATATTAATTAATTATTTGGATTTATTGTTGTATATGGGTGTCTTTGAATGTAGAACCATGTTGCCTTGTGCATTTCTATTTTTCTCAATTGTGCACCACTAGCCCCTATTCTACACATGTTATCCGAGCCTTACTTGACCATCCTTCATTTCCAACCACTAGTTGGTCCACTAGTGTTGCTATCTCGCAACTACTTTATGCAAAGAATCCTTCCCTAGCATATTTTGGCTACATTCTCAATATTCACAGTGTTGTAACATGCACTATTCCAACTGAACATTAACACCACTTCCCATTTTTCTTGACCAAATCGGCCTTGGAATACCATTATCATTGATTGGCATTTCAACATTATGAGATACCTATTTCATGTCTTCTTTCTAATATTCCTTGCCACCCATGGCTTTTCTCAATATTAAATATCTCTCTTCACTTCATTGAGTGATTAACTGTGAAGCACTTTTTGGCCATTCAAGGCCACCCTGCTCCAATGGAAATGCCACCCTTTTCCATTTGCACATGTACCTTGCTTTTGTTGCGCACTCTAATAATAAAGGCATCTTTCTTGCTTGTGTAATTTTAGACAAGAGTTTCTAGATCATATCTAACAATTACTTCTTCCTACACTCCCATGCTTTCACATGGAGATGATTGATCTAGCCCTAAGTCACACCTCATCTCATGATATATTTTCTCCTTCTCTTGCAACAAGCTTTGTTTCCTTTACTATATTTATATCTTCAAGGTTATGGAGTCCTCCTTTCTTCTTATGCATGCAATGGAATTCTTTACTTGTTGGGTTCATACCCAATGTGAAAATATCTATTGACCTTCCTTTGCAATCCATTTAATCTCTATAGCATTTGAATACTAATATTCCTTTGCTTTTATTTAGACCCTTGACAACCTTCCAACACCTTCCCTGCACTTTCCTTTGCAGTTATTTGATGCTTTATCCATCTACACAATCTTGACCTCTTTCCTATCCAATGGACCCTAGAATTAATTTAGAATAGGCCCACACAATTCTCACTTCTGTAATCTTATCCTCTTTCTATAAATCATTTTCACACAACACTCTCTTCGGAGTTCTCTTCCGCTTAATGACAATGCCTTGTTAGTAATCTTAACCTCTCTTTTGTCAAGATATTTCTATTCAAGTGTGCCTCTAGGATTATGCATAGGTACTATCCTAAGCATATATATTCATAATTACAAAACAATCACCTTTGGCACTCACCTCTATCATTGGGAAGGTTTCTCCAAACTTTGACACCATTTAGAAAAATCTTCACATCAAGTAATTACATGGTTCATGGAATTCAATTCCACTTTTCATTACTTTCCATGTATCTCTTTATTACCTCAACCGAATCCTACCATCTTCTTCCATGCTTCCATAACTTTCGTACCCAATCCTAGGATTGAATTCATTTGATTATACCTCTAATTATGCAATAAATGTGCATGTAATAATTATTGATAAAAATGTGCATAGCATAAAACATTTCATCATATAGAATACATGTTATTTCTTCATAAATTTATGAATGATATATTTCACCAATTCAAATTTTGATTTTCTTGATGTATTCCTCCCCAAAACAGCGTCCCAATGGTTGTACTCATGCCTCAATCTAAATTTTGAGTGAAAAGTTACAACAACTACATGTTGCAATTCCACTCTTTTTTTCTGCTACATAAATATATTTATTAATTTCTGAGAAATTTGATTTTCCAAATCAAAATTATGGGTTTGCATATGTCTTCTAATCCTCGAGACCTTTACGATGACTATTTGTTTGCTCAAATCCAAGCTCCAAGCTGAAAGTTATGGTCCGGAGAAGTTTAGGTTGTTTTACTCAATTTACTCATGTATGCTATAGGTGTCTTATTTCTCTTCCTGCACATTTTCAGGTACCCATAACCAAAATATGACTCCACTTATAGATTCTATGGGTCATAATATTTCCATCGAATTCTCATGTTCCCCAAATGGACTTCTGAGCATAGAGTTATGCCCTCTGGAAGTAATATTGGTGCCAAAATTTTACCCTCACTGTTTTGGTTGTAACTTTCTCATACGATCTATGTTTCGTGAACCGTTTAGCTTGTTGGATAGCTCTCTTCGAGTTATTTTATTTGAGTGTAAATATAGAGTGTACTTTGGTACACTCTGTTCTCATGGGTTTTGACTTGCTAAAAATGTCGTTTAAGGCCTAAAAAATGCCCTGCAAGTTAATGACTTTCAAAAATATGAAAATTTCGGAAAATTTCACACAAAATTCATTGTTTTACTACTCTAACCATTCTTTAAATATCAATTGATTATCTCAAATAATTATACACAACAACCGTTGATCATACCTTGTCGACCATTGACGATTGGTATCATCTTTTGGATGCGCAAAACTTTTTTCCAAAGCTACCGATCTGACCATCGGTCGTCAGTACATTTCCCTGACACCTGATTTTCAAACAACTCTTAAATCGGTCGTCGATGATATTTATTGGAGAATGAAAAAATATTCGTTGAATCTTTCGATGCCCGACCATCGTCCCATCGGTGATCGACGAACCCTGATGACTGTCGAACGTTCTCCCAAATCGATCGATTTGACCATCGACCACTTTTGTTGGCTGACGTGGTGGTTGTTGATGTGGCATGACACATCATCATGAGGTGTCAACTTTGGTGATGTGGAATTACATGTGGATGTTTATGTGGCATGAAACATGGATGATGATGTCATCATCCTCTTTCCCCCATCGACCATCAATCAGTTCTCTTGGACAACCTAGATACCTCGCCGACTTCGGTCGACGCTAATCCATTGGCGCATCGACCATTGAAAACTTATCTTTCTTGATTATAACACTTCGCCAAAATCGGTTGATGCTCGACCATTGGCCCATCGGCCATCAACAATGCTCGTCGGCAACTGAAAATACTTTTTCGGATTTGACCGACCCTCGATCATCGACCATTGTTGGTCAGAGATGTCTTATGGCCGACCCAAACTCTTCATCATTTTGGCCAATTCATCCATCAATCATCGATGATTTATCTTGGAAAATTTCCAACAGTTCACCAAACTCGTCAATCTCACCATCAACGGATTTTATTGTCGAACCTCACACTTAGAAAATTTTAAACCAAAACCCTGATGAATACAAATCGTCGATCTGATCCATTTCAAAACCCTCGATTTAATCTCAATCGTGATCCCATCAACCTTTCAAATGGACGAATCCTTAAGAATTTTTAAATTTATCATGATGAATCCCAGCCGTCAATCTCAAGTTTAAAAGAGAGGTCAATTGTTGTTCCACCAAACTTCCTGTAACTCTACAGGCGACCATTAAAACTAAAATTTTGACCATTCTAGGTTGAATTTCGATCTGCAACTTCACCGCTCTACTCAATTAACCTTGTTAAACTGTTCAAAGTCATTAAAACTTGGATTTCACTCACTGAATCAAGGATTTCTCTTTAAAATATTGTTTTCCCCAAATCAGTCACAGAAAAAATATGCAACAACAAATTTCACCAATTCACTTTGTTTCGAGCCCATACAAGCCCAGTGTTTTAAACAAAAACAATGATACCATAATGTAACGTATCCAATGCCCAACTGAGAAATATTATGTGTAGAAACTCATTAAATTATTAATATTTACTGTTAATCAAAATATTGTAGCTTACCATCCAAATATCACACACGCATTTGACCATTTGATTGTTCTAAATGCATCTAACAACGTATATTAAACATGAATACAATTGTTCAAGCAACAAAAAACACACAAAATTCATATAAATTATTCACACAATATAATTTAACATAAAAACATAACATAAACACTTATGTGTTAATGATTAACCAACTGGCTGCAAATGAAGGATGAACCTCCCAACCATAGGCACCGCTGATTATTTCTTCTCATCAACAAGCCACTCCCGAGTTGAGGCTATGATTCCACAAGGATATTCGACCCACTAGATATCCACTCTCCACACAGAGCAACCCCAAACCTAGGTTTTCTCACATTAGCTCCAAACCTCCAACTCTCTCTTTTCCCCACAAACTGCACTACCATTCATTTATCAGGGCCACTAGTGCATTTGGTTGGTCAATAATCACTCAGTTGGGAACTCTAGGAACTCTCAGTTGTTTCAAGTTTTCTCACAGCCTCCTTCACGAGGCTCTAAGATATTTCCTCAACAGGAAATCTCACCACAATATTACAAACCAATTTACCGACACACATGCCTTTATCTTAGCATAAAAACACAGCCAAACAATGGCTTCCTTCATGTATACCATGATTGGTCCTCTTCCCATCCATGTCCTCTTCTTTTTTATCAAAAATCTGTATGTAAAACAATCTTCTATTATTCATACAGATTTCCTCTTCTTCCTTGATTGCTTGACTCACACTCGTCTCAAGGATTATTGTACCTCAGCCCATTCTCTCCAATAACTATGAGATGTGACCACTCACACCCACCCTCTTACATGAGTTTAATGATTTTCATCTCATACAATCAATTGAAAAATAGAAGGTTATATACAAAGATAATAATTTCAAGAATGTGGGTTGGATTAGTACCCATGAATAATTCCCCCTTGGACCCCTCTCTCTCGTGGAATCATAGCCCCCCATCATTCTTCATCTCTTTTGTATCGCAACCAATGATTATTACTTTTATTAATTATTTCAATGTTCATAATATGCAAATAGGCCCCCGTCCATATTAAATGAATACAGGCTCTTCTCCCCAACGCATCGGCTCACCAACCTAATTCACATTTATACAATTACATTATAATTCATGGGGATTAGAACTAGGGATGTTACACTCCCCAACCATTTCAATCTCTCATCTTTTGTTTGTTGACAATATCCTTTGCTTCTCTCATGGATCCCTTCGGGATTTGGCATCTTTATTGCAAGGAATTAGGGATGCAAATTAATGAGGGAAAATCCTACCTCCTCTTACACAAATTTCATCCCTCGGTTTCACGTGTTGTTTCTAACCTTTTCCCTTTCCCTCAAAAAGGCCTAGAGGAGGGATTTAAATACCTCGGCTTCAATCTAAAGCTTGATAGTTACCATTTTTTTGATTGGTTCTGGATGGTTAAGAAGGTGGCGACATGTGTCTCCATATGGGTCAATCATCTCCTATCCCAAGGCGATAGACCAATTTTTGTCAAGTTAATAATCGATAGCATCCTAGTCTACTGGACCTCCATAGTGGTTGTTCCTAAGGGGATCCTTCATAAAATTTGCAAAATGTTTATTCAGTTTCTTTAGTCTGGCTCTTATAGAACTAAAGGAATACCCCTAGTCAAATGGGAACGTGTGGCCCTCCCTAAGGAACTAGGTGGATTGGTCCTAAAAAACATTCCTCTCTTTTCTAGAGCACTATATGGAAGAAGTCTTTGGAGGCTTACCCACATTGACAAACTCCGGAGTCGAGTCCTCAAATATAAATATATTGATGATCTTTCGATCAAGGACTAGTTTAGGCAACCTCACAAATATTCTAAAGGTTCAACAATATGGAAGGATTTGGTCTCCGCCTTTTCTTTAATTGGTCCTTGGACAACCTGGAAGGTGGGAAATGACAGAAGCATTAGGATAGAGGAGGATCCCTGGCTTGACTCCAAAAATGATTATCGTTTGTCTAAATCCCTCATTCAAATTCTTCATAATGCGAGCATTTATAAGCTGGAGGATGCAAAATCTCAATATCGTCATCTAGTTGGGAGATAAGGTTGGAAGTCTTATGCTCTCATACGTATGTCTGGTAATGAGGCCTCTGAATGGGACCGTTACATTTCCATCATGTTTTCAAACTTCATAAGGCTCAACCCTGAAGTTCAAGATGAATTATGTTGGTCCAAAAACCCCACTCTGGGGCTTTCACTACCAAACCAAGTTACAAAGTTGAAATGGAGACAAAATTTGAAGGACAAAATGATTGGTTGTGAAAAATCCTGTGGAGACTAAGTGTCCCAATAAAGTGAAAAATCACCTCCTAGATAGATTTAAATAAAACAATTATTACTTAGAATGTCGGTTTAAAAATGGGTTGGATCGGGCCTAGTCATTATGCTCTTTGTAAATATTTTGAAGAATCCATCTCACACATTTTCATCTTATGTCCTTATCCGACACAAGGGACGCGACTAGTTTGTTCGGACCTCCGAGAAAAACGTAGCCTGGAATAAAACCAGTCTTGGGGATTGCTTCAAAGATTGGTTATCGGACTCCTCAACGAAACAATATGAAGATCTTTCATGCATCCTCATACAGAGCTTATGGTGGGCCAGGAACTCTAGTGTTTTCAAAAGCACGAACAAGCCGCTTGAGGTTACCTCGAAACTAGTACTCAAAGTTGCCAAGGAATTCTCAGTGGACATATGATCTATATGGATATTGGTGGTCACCCACCTATTCCACTGGCTCAAAGAACAATTTTCCATTTTGGCAGTTTTTTACAGTTTTTCGAGTCCCAAATTTTTGGGGCTGTTTTGAGGCCCTAAATGATGTTTTTTTTGGACTTTTGGGGGTCAGGGGTTTTGAAAGCCTACCCTAACCCCCAACGAAATTTTAAATTCTCGGATATACCTTTTCTACAAGGTATCGAACACCCCAAAAATAGTTCGTATGCAAAAGTTATGCCCTCGGGAAGTTGACGTATCAACTGCCCCCATCAGGGCTCGAAAACCTTTTGGATTTTCATCTTCCGGGGTTATGGTTTTGGATTTTCATTATTTTAAAAAGGCCTTTAGAGCCTCATTGTAAACATCATCTTCTTGCGAATGAGCGTAGCCGTCACATCTCTTCTTAGAGATAAGCTGCCACCATTCTAGCAAGTTCATTCACTCTGTATTTTTACAGTGTTTTACATTTCGCTCATTAATAGAAATTGTGTTTTACTGTATATATGTGCCTATTGTTATATATCTGATATATCTATGTTATATTATTGGCTCTCTTGAAATATATCTATATATTTATTTTTTATATCTCCGCTCTCATTTCGTGCACAAAATAATTTGGATCAACATAAGGAAAAAAAATCCTCAACTGATTGTTATGCCAGAACTTGATTATGATATCCCATGGGAATTCTTCGATGGCGCTAGGCAATATCATCCACCCTTATGTGGAGTGAGGGTGGTATTGTTCTTAAATCAAAATCATTATATGTTTCACATCAGATATTCACCAGGGAGAGGGTTAAATAATCGTGTTGAATATATAGTGGCGTGGACTCTATTAGAATCGACCTCCATGAAAGGTTTGAAAAATATTCAGGTCTTAGGAGACTCAAAAATTGTCATGGACTAGGAAAACAACAAGGTATTTGTTACCGATGTTCTCCTCTAGCCTTTTCTCTCAGAGATCCACCATTTGTTTTCATCCTTTGAATGGTCCTCGGTGGCACACATATTCATAGAACTAAATACTCAAACAGACACCCTATCTAAAGAAGCTCCCTCCCTCCCCGTGGGCACTTCCGATTGGTACGAATTCAATAATGAGGAGGAGAAAAAATATATAGATTTTTTTCTTTGATCCTGCAAGTCTGTGATCCACTGATAAATCAAACTGAATATGTTTTTTTATGAAACATTATCAGATCTTGGTTTTTACTATGAAAAAGGATCATCCTTTTTTTCTTGATGGTACTGCACAGTGTTAACAACATGGTATAAGTTTTTCTACTCATTTTCTAGTAAGAAAAAAGTGTATGAAGAAGAAGGTCGTCGGGTCTCTTTCAAGAGACTGAAACATGTATATTCTTTTTTGAGGAATATAAAGATTTTTTTCATTGGAAAAAAAAAAGGACACAATTGTCACATTTTGTAGATTTGACACTTGGTGTAGATCAAATAATAGTTTCATATGAAATATCTACGTCAAGGGATTGTTTCCATCAAACTTCATCTCTAACAAATTTACCAATTTAATGAGAGCTCTCCAGAGTTATCGATTTTTTACATGTCACATTTAATGGATATTTTTACCCGTGAATCAAAAAGTGGTGCTACCGATAGCACCCTTTGTTTGTGGGAGGTTAAAATTCTGACATGTTTCCTTGACAACCGATACCGATACCATGTCACATTTAATGGATATTTTTACTACTGGAACAAAAAGTGGTGTTACCGATAGCACCCTTTGTTTGTGGGTGGTTAAAATTATGACATGTTTCCTTGACAACCGATACCATTGCAGACAAAGCATTAAAATCAACCCTTGAATCGAAATGTGATGCTACCAGTAGCACTAGTTTTATTTTTGCAGTTAAAATTAAGACTTATTTGAAACCAGACCTCGACCATTGGTACCATCATCGATAAAAAAAACTCAAAATCGGCTCCTAAATCATTGTTTGAAAAATTATTTATTAATTACTTTTTTTTTTTTTTCTTAATATACATTAAAAATATGGCTAGGGAAGAAGAGTAGCAGAGAGTGGTTGATCTCTGAAATATTGATTCTGGTTAATGAAAGAGACCTACATGGAAAATAGAGAAGGAGGGAGTGAGGCTCCCTCCTATTGAAAAGTAGTTGTGGACAGAGGGAAGGGCCCATGGGTTAGAGGTTTCAGGGTCCCACACTTTGGTGCATCGGGTTCTATTTTAGGCATGAGCGGGGATGACATGCAAAAGAAAAAAGGTCAGACCGGAGAAAAAGATAATGAGAATCAAAGAAAAATGGCAGGCCCACCTCATCGACCAATGGGGTCAGGAGGGAACATTGCATGAAAGTGAAAAATGACAATGAAGTAGTTATTGAAGACCCGCAAACCTGAGAATTTAGGGATCACATGCGTGCATATGCCCTGATCTGCAAGTTTATGGGCTTCTGGCCAATAGAGAGAGCCTTAAGAAGTTGGATCAAATACCATTGGAATCCATGCGGGGAGGTGGACCTGGATCTGGGGTCAAAAGGATTTTTCACAATGGTTTTTATGAATCTGGAGGACATAGATGAAGTTTTTGAAGGAAGACCCTATTTCCATGCCTCTGTTGGTCTCTATATGAGACCCTGGAAGGAGAATTTCTCACTAGAGAAGGAAACCTTTATTTTTGTTCTAGTCTGTATTAGGATTTATTATTTTCCTTTAGATTATTGGCTACCATCCACATTTGAAGCAATTGGGAATAAGGACGCAACCTTAAAAGGAAAATATACCTCGTTTGCAAGAATTTGTATTGAGATGGGCGTAACGTGGGTGCTACCAGAAGCAATCTGCTTGGAATTTGTGGATGAGGAATGGATATAAAGAATCGATTATGAGAAGATATTGTTTCTATGTAGGAGATGTCATGAACACGAGCATCTCTATAGGGAATTCCCCTTAAATAAATTTAACTAACAATCAAAAGAAAAAAAACAACAAGACGAAGAAGGTTTTGTTCGGCCAAACTATAGGGGTAGCGAGAATAAAATACAAAATCAAACAACCCCCTCTAGCATACCAGAAACTAGAAATAGCTTTGAACGCATGGCAGAGGATCTCACCCGGGAAGGAGATAAAAATAAGGAGAAGCAAGGGGAGACAGAGATCGACATAAAGGAAGTAGACATGGCAATGGGGGAGAAACTAGATTAGGGAAATAACAAGGATTTCAATGGATCGGCACTGGATCGAAGCCTCGATGTTAATATTCAAATGTAGGAATGTGATGGAGATTCAGAGATGACACCCAGTGAGGTAGGAACCAAGGATCCTGATCTCAGAGAGATAGTGGAATGGGAAGGTATCGACCTTCCGAATATCCTGGAACAATGGAAAAATAAAGGAATAGAAACCATACCTCCAGACCAACTAGATCAAGACAAATATCTCTTTCTAATGGGAGAAGAGGGAAAAACCATAGGAAAAAAGTGCATGCATGGGGAGATAGGCAATTTGGGACTTAAATCAGGGGACACCCAACACCCATTATCATCAAAATAAACCAAAAGGAAGAAAGGTAGAAAACCAAACAACATCGTGTTATAGGAATTGGGTGCTTTGTTGATAAACTTCGGTAAGATTAAATCTACGTTCCCTACCTATCCACCACCCATGTTAAAATGAATATTATCACTTGGAATATTAGAGGCTTGAATAGCCTTAGGAAACAAAGAATTCTTAAAAACAAGTTAAATATGGAAAAACCAGGAATATTTTTTATTCAAGAAACTAAATGTACAACTAAAAAGTTGTTAGAAATAAGTAGGAAAAGTTGGAAGAAGTATCAATACCTATATATTGATAGACAAAACATAGCAGGGGGCATTCTTACCCTGTGGGTCTCTCAAAAAGTTAACCTGATATTGGATGAATCTACAAGTTTCTACTTATCAGTGGAATTGCAAGTAATAGGAACTTCAGACAAGATCATCTTTACCAATGTGTATTTTCCTCAACTCCTAGATGATAAGAAAAGGATGATAGAAGATATATAAAACCTCAGAGAACGTCATATGAGATCCCATTGGGTCATAGCAAAAGAGTTCAACATAATTTTGACCATGGACGAGAAAAAAGGCGGAATCTGCAGATTAGATAGATATGCAGAGGCCTTCTCTGATTTTATAGAAAAAGAAATCCTAGTAGATATAAGAACAACACATCACCAGGTGGCGTCAAGGCTAGATAGATTCTTAATTTTAGAATCATTAATGATGCAAGGTATTGACATGGAAGGAAGCATCCTCCCATGGGGAGGATTGGATCATTGGCCAGTGAAACTAGAAGCAAATTTCTAGGGAACTCCAAAAAATCAATCATTCATATTTGAGAGTTTTTGGTTGGACCACCCCTCTTTCAAGGAGAAATTCAAAATTTGGTGGAATGAGGATATCCAAGAACAGGGTTCTAAAATGTTCAGACTTGAAGGAATACTAAGACATGTGAAGAAGAAACTAAAACAGTGGAACAAAGAAGTGTTTGGGAACATATTACAGACAAAAAAAGAATTAGAGGATCAAATGGAAAATCTATAGAAATCCTGCATCCAGGACGGTTACAATGAAGAGAATAAAACTGAGGAAAAACACCTTCATTGGGAATAGGAGAAAAGGTGTATTCAAGAGGAAATTTTCTGGAGGCAAAAATTCAAAGTACAGTGGTTAAAGGCAAGGGAGAAAAACAAAAATTTCTTCCACCAGTCGACAATCTGCCATAGGAATCACGACATAATTTTGAAAATCAAAGATGTGGAGGGTAAAGAGATAGAAACTCATAAAGAAATTGAAAAATCTCTAGTATAACACTTCCAGGACATAGCTAAAGAACCTGAAATTGACTGGTTGAATGTCATACAAATAATTTTGAGACACATTCCAAGATTGGTCACAGAGGAACATAATCAGAATTTAAGGAAACCAATTACGTCGGAGGAAGTAGATCAAGCAGTTCAATAGATGCCTAATGGGAAGGCCCCTGGACCTGATGGCTTTACTGTGGATTTATTCAAAGCATGTTGGGATGTGGTAAAACAAGATATTTATGATATAGTTGAGGATTCAAGACGATCCTCATATATTCTCGAATCTTTAAACTCAACCTTCATTACTCTGATCCCCAAGGAGAATGAATCTAGAAATCCAGATAGATTTAGACCGATAGCTCTTTGCAACATGGTTTACATGATAATATCCAAGGTCATAGCAAATAGGTTCAATCCCCTCCTTCCAATCCTTATATCAAAGGAACAATCTGGCTTCATCAAAGGCAAGAAAATCTTAGACAATATCATTCATGCCCATGAAATAATCCATTCTATGAAATTTATGAAAAAGGAAGGCATGAGCATACAACTGGACTTTTCTAAAGCCTATGATAAATTGAGCTGACACTATATGGAAAAAACCATGGAATCCTATGGATTTGATAATCAATGGATAAAATGGGTAATGGCATTGGTTTCCATGCCTAGCTTCTCAATTCTGGTGAATGGATCCCCAACAAAGTCATTTTATCCTTCTAGGGGAATAAGACAAGGGGACCCCTTATCCCCTTTTTTATTCATACTCATGATGGAAGGATTAATTAGAACAATTAAAGAAGAAACCGAAAAGGGAGCAATAAAAGGCCTACAACCTCATCATGACAGCCCTCCAACTATGCATCAACAATTTTTGAATGATACTATGCTATATGGAGTTCCAACAGTCAAAGAGGTGAAAGCCTATAAGGAAATCTTGGATAATTTTGTTGAAGCTTCAAGAACAGAGGTAAATCATTCCAAATCTACAATATTTTTCTTTAATACTCATATTGCTATTCAAAGAAACCTCACTAACATCCTGGGTTTTGAGAGGAAAACCTTACATGCTAAATATCTGGGAGTTCCTCTCGCGGATAAAGTAGGGAGGAAATCAACATGGGAAATTTTGATAAACAAGCTGCAAGATAGAGTTAAACAATGGACATATTGATCCCTAAACTTTGCAGGCAGACTTGTTCTCACAAAGGCAGTTTTACAGGCGATTCCAACTTATTTACTTTCAGTCTTCCCAGATCCAACATGGATTTTACAGTGAATCATAAATCTTCAGTGGAATTTCTTATGGAGATGAGAAAAGGACAAAAAGAAATGGGATTTAGTGGCTTGGAAAAAACTATGTTGGCCGAAAAGCAAAGGAGGTTTAGGACTGCAAGATCTGAAAACAACAAACAATGTGTATGGAGAAAAACTATGGTGGAGATGGGTAAAACATAGCTCAATACCCTGGGAAGCCTTTTGGAAATCCAAGTATGCCCTAGAAGGAACCCTTAGGATCTTATACGATTAACCAGAACATGAGAGGGATCGACTATTTGGAATATGGCATGGAGGAATAAAAATGTGATTCGGCAGCACTGTTTCTGGAAAATAAGAAATGGCCAAACAACCCGATTTTGGGAGGACGCCTGGCAATAAGAACAAATATGGGAAAACCAGGATAGAGAATGTATCAAGAAGGAATTATACAGACAAGGAAAATTTAAGGTGCATCAATACTGGGAACAAAGGGAAAGAAATTCAAAATGGAGATGTTGGGACCTCATTCTCCCACAAGACCCTAATCGAAATTCCACGCTGGTGAAAGAACTAGAGGAGGAACTTCAAAAATGAAATATTATTTGCTCAAAGGATGAGGAACAACTTTGGTGGGGAAGAAAAGATGGAGGAGAATTTACTCTGAAAGAGGCCCACCATTATACATCGGGTCATGATCAAAGAAACTCAGACCCCCTCTAGGAATGACTTTGGAATTTCCCTCATTCGTTGAAGGTAAAACACTTTATGTGGTTGGTTCTACACAAGAAAATTTTAACCTAGGAGAATCTGGTTAAAAGGGGTTTATGTGGCCCCTCAAGATGTCACTTATGTGAAGAACATGAGGAGACGATAAATCATCTGCTTGATGGATGTCATTACTTTGTGGGGTTATAGTATTGGGTGGCTACCCTGTATTGACAGACTGATAGAGTAAGAGAAGACATCCAAGCGACCCTAAGGAGCTAGATGGTTCAATATACAACTGATCAAATTGTAAATTTGTGTTGGGGTTTAACTCCCGGGTTTTTCATATGGGAAATTTGGAAGGAAAGAAACAAAAGAATTTTCTGCAATGAATCTCTCCCAATAAATATTTTGATAGAAAAGGTCAAGCAACAACTAAGAGAAACTGTCCTGGGAATGAAAATTCAATCATCAACCAAAAATCCCTCAATCCAAGAGAAAAAAGTACTGGAAATATTGCAATTGGATACTCAGAGCATTAGCCTACCAAATCAAAGAGAACCACAGATTCATGGTGGCGCCATATCTTGGAATCTGCCCCAGGTTGGTTTCCTGAAATTGAATTTCGACGGTGCGTCGAAGGGAAACCTCGGGAGAGATAGGGTTGGAGGAGCAATCCGAGATTGTGAAGGAAAAATAGTTCGTATATACTCAACCAGTGTGGGAAACACTACCAACAATGCTGCAGAATTTTATGCCCTGGAGCAAGGTCTGGAAATATTAGTGAGAGAAGGCATTGTCAATGTAATAGTG
>ML809141.1:108193-118214 GCA_009831015.1 Picea engelmannii | reverse complement strand
TTGGGCCTCCAAATGCCATCTCTTCATGCGCTAGGGTATTCTCTCCATCAACCAAGCCAATCTCCATCAAGTCATCACCATTGTCATCAAACCCTGGCCCCAAATCATGATGTCAAGCCCTAGAGAGAGACGTTTTGACCTTCCAAGGTGAAAAGTTGGGCAAATGAGGGCTAGGTTTTATTCTTCAAGCTGTCTCCTCATGCCTCCAAAGGCAACATTCGTCTTATGGTTTCTCCCAAGGTGTAGGTCATGTCATCCAACTTGTGGTCTTCCTTCCCCAACGGAGTCCCAAGCTACACTTGTTCCTCCAAATCGTCTATCAACAAGGCCCTGCAAAGGCAAGATGAATGTGCCCTCCAAGGGTATCAAGTCAAATGTATCATGCCAAGTAAAATAAAATTTAATACAAGAGCCACCTAAACATGTACATCAAAACTACCTTTTCAAATTAAACAAGTGCCCAAAGACCCTATGCAACTTGCCAAGTTTAGATATGGGAGGGTTGTCATGGTGACCTATTGGGTGAGTCATTCCTCAAGTCAAGGGGTGTTTCCTAGGTGGACCCTCTCTAAGTCATGCAAAAAATATGAAGTGGATGAGGGTAAGACTTTTTGGTATTGGGTTCATGACATAAGAGGGTTCGTATTATCTCATTTATGGGTGCCTTTGTAGAGGGTGTGTTGCACCTTTGTTTTCAATGCATCCTTTTTCCAAGCCCATTTATTGCCATTAATTAATTAAAGTACTTCTAGGTTGAAACCAAAGGGGGACTTCTACCTAAGCATGAAAAACATTGCCCACCTTGACTCTATCCAGGTCACATTGTGCTTCCCCAAGTTGAAGATAATGTGTGGGACTTCTACCTAAGCATGAAAAACATTTCCCACGCATGCTCTACCTTGGTTGGAATTTTTAGATTGTTATTTTTCATGGGTACCATTAGTTTCTTATGAGAGACATTTCATTGTCCTCGGGATCCCTGGGCAAGCATCTAGAAGGCTTATGATTGGCTTTTATCTTTTGCCAGCTACAAGCCTTTGGGCATTCAACCCCTTCTTCCCATGAAATGAGGTACAATCCCTTCTTGGGTCAGTACACCTGGAAATCCCAAAAGATAAAGACATGAAAATGATGAAGTGTGGAAAATGATCATTATGATCGGACATTGTACGATGACTCATTAAGGAGACCTCCTGGTAGCAAACCTTTTCCCAAGGGTGACCACTTTCTAGGGCACAATGTCAACCACCAAGGTGAAACAGGGCAAAGACAATAATTTCCAAGTTGATGTTCTATAATCAAAACCAACTTTAAATGCAACATATTCAAATGCCTCAAGTATTAAAGTGACACTTACCATAATACCTGACTTGTACCTCATGGAGCAAGACCCACTGTCTTCCGGAAACAAGCTGATGTGGTGAATCCCATCATGATGAACCAGAGAAGTATGGTGGTGAAGCAGGTCTCCATTTGTGTAAGTGGACATCATAAGTCAATCCATCCCTCGACACTCCATGTCTGCAACCTGAGGGCCTTGAGACATCATCTCCTTAGTTATCCCTAGAAATAGGGGATAACAAGGTGCACCATTGATAGATCTTATGAAGAAAGGGGCATTCAGGTGAATAGAAGAGACACAATAGGCATTTGACAGTGTCAAGGAGATGATGAGCACTTTCCCAGTGTTAGCACTTCCTGATTTCACTTAGCCCTTCGTACTTGAGTGTGATGCATCGAGTGAGGGTATTGGGGTTGTTCTGATGTAGAACAAACACCTGATAACATTTGAGAGTTGGAAGCTTAGAGACCTAGAGTGACTCTACTCCATTTATGACAAAGAAATGCTCGCCATCATGCATGATTTGGCAAAGTTTAGGCAGTATTTGGTTGGTGTCCAATTTGTGGTTAGGACTGACCACAACAGTTTGAGGTATTTCCTAGAGCGAAAGGATTCGAATGAGAGGCATCATAAATGGGTCAGCAAGATACATGTATATGAATTCGACATTGACTATGTGAAGGGTAAGAAGAATGTTGTTGTGGATGCCCTTTCCAGGGAACGCGTAGTGTGTTCCCTCGTGGAGATTTCAGTTGATGGGAAATCTCACCTCTTGGTGGAATATTCCAAGAATCAGTTTGCATGCAAGCCGATGGATGGACTCATACAAGATGATAGGTATAGGGTGGTGGGCGATATCATTTTCTATAAAGACATGATATATCTAGTTCCTAAGTCCACACTCAAGGAAAACATCTTGAGGAATTCCCATGACACACAATTGGCGGGGCACCTTGGGTATTTCAAGACCTATAGGCAGGTACGAGAGAGGTTCTCATGGAAGGGCCACATTGATGATGTGTTGTGTTATGTGAGAGAGTTATGACTTGTCAGTAAAACAAGTCAGAGCATATGCATTCGACGGGATTATTACAGCCTCTATCCATTCCATAACATAAATGGGAGAGTGTGTTGATGGGCTTTATGACAGGTCTACCGAAGGTATAGGGTAGAGATTGCATATATGTGGTGGTCGATCGATTGACCAAGTTTGCACACTTCTTTGTTATTTCATCATAGTACAAGGCAACAAAGTTGGCAAAGTTGTTTTTCAAGGAGGTTTTAGACTTCATGCATTGCATAGGTACATTGTCAGCAACAGGGATACCATGTTTCTCAATGCCTTTTGGCAGGAGTTGTTTAGTTTGGTAGGGAAAGAGTTGACTCTAACACCAATTATCACCCTCATATGGTCGATGGTTAGATAGAGATTGTTAACAAATGGATTGAGGGGTATTTGCACAACTATGTGTCAGGATAAGAGAGGAAATGGATTAAGTGGTTGCATCTGGGAGAGTATTGTTATAGCATTACCTATCACATGTCCATTGATATAACCCCATTCAGAGCATTGTACAACTATGATGCACCTTCATTCATGGATTTCACATTTGGGTATAATAGGGCTCCCAAAGCCAAGGATTGGATAAAGGAGAACTAGGACATCCTTCAATCCCTTAAGGAAAACTTGTAGACAACCCATAATCAACATAAGACATATGTATACATGCACATGGTTGAGCGCAACTTTGAGGTAGGAGACTTGGTATTTCTGATGTTGCAGTCGTATAGATAGTCTTCGTTGAAGAAGAGTGGCGCAAAAAAGTTGAATCCCCGATTATATGGTCCATACAGGGTAGTACAGAGAGTTGGAGAAGTAGCCTACGAGCTTGAGCTACCAGAGGGGAGCAAGATCCACAATGTTTTTCATATGTCATGCTTCAAAAAGGCAGTACGACATAAGGTAGCCAATTCAACAAAGTTACCCCCGCTAGATGAGGAGGGGTAGTTGGTATTGATTATGGAGGAGATTTTGGATGTCAAGGAGAGGATATTGAGGAGCAAGGTCATCAAAGAGTTCCTGATCAGGTGGAGAGACTTGCAAGTAGAGGATGCCACTTGGGAGGGAGAGCAGATTTTATAGCATCTTGATTTGCATTTGCTTGGGGACAAGCAATCTTGGGAAGGGAGGATTGTAATGTCCCCTTCCAAATGATCACTCTAGGAGGATGACTTAGTGGTCTATCTGATTCCTGTAGGCCATAGTCGATTAAAAAAAGGGAATTAATAGATTAATTATTTGATGTCATTTAGAGGAAAAATTAACATTATAAAATGATATTGAGTAATTAAAAAGTGACTTGGAGAATAAAGTGAATCAAACCTTATAGAGTCACTTTAATCTTTTAGTGAAAGTAAAAAGGTAAAAGGGTGAGCAAAAACGTGAGAAGGATAAAAGAGAGATGGGGGCTCATTTATGTCATTATGTTGATTATATTTCTGAAATTGATTTAAAGAGAGCTCTTGTGGCTTGTGAGGGTTTTGCAGCAAAACCCTTGTGGAGAGTTGGTTTTGGTGGTGAAATATTCCACCCTAGCCAATCAAGAGGAAGGATTACTCATATTCTTCATTGGATTTTGAAGACAATACTCATATTTGCAGGGTTTGTAGATCTTGCCGAGACCGATTTTTACTATCGCAAAGATAGTGAACACTTATGGAGGCCGTAACTTTCTTGGTGGAGGACGTATTACTTAGAAGGGAGCGTATTTTCCATTGTGGAGGTCGTACCTTGTGTGAGAGGGCCATATTTCTCATGGAGAGGCCGATTTCTATTGTGTGATGGTTGTGTTCTTGCTGATTAAGGCAAAGTTTTCTTGTTGGGTTGAGTTCTCTCATTGTTAGGCCACATTTCTTGGTTGAAGGGTTGAGTTTCTTCTTGTTGGCGGTTGGGTTCCCTTGCTAGGATGAGTTCACTTATTACTAGGTCGAGTTCTTTGTATAGAGGACGAGTTTTCTCAAAGGAGGTTGTATCTTCTTGGGACAACCAATATCTGGGGGTTTGGATGTCATCTTGGCAGCATGTTCATGGGGATTCAGTCACTATTATCGCCCCGACCATTTTCTTCATTTTCTAGCCAATTGTGCCATCCATTGCCAATGCATTTCAATTCATAATTGTGATTTATTTGTTGATGTAACAGTTCAGATTTGAGTAATAATAAAACAATCAGATTGGCTATATTTCTTGTTGTTTGGTTATGTCATTGTCAATATAATTCTTGTTGTTATAGATCATACGTCAAATGCATTTGAAATGTTGCAAATTGTTTGATAAAACTCCTAAACCAATAAACACATGAATATACTTCATCAACAAATTGTTTGATGAAATTCCTAACCCAAGAAACACATAAAAACTTACCAGCAGTCACACAAACATTTCAACAGCCTACAAAGAAGTATAACAATAGTAAGGCAAGGGTTACTACACATAATGAAAATATGTGTCTTATAAAAAATAAATGACTATTAATGAAATGGCACTCTATCTAGATATATATAACGTGTCGTCAATTGTAACCTCTCATCTCATACTATTCATTCTCATATATATATATATATTTAACATATTACTTGTCCATATAGATTTCGTTATTCAATTCCAAGTATTTTGGATGTGTGTAGGCTAAACTGAATTGGTTCACCACACACATACACTGTGTTTTGGGAGGGCTCATGTATTAAATATGAACATAACCAGGCAAATTCATAAATGGCAAGAAGACTCTTTATATAAGGATGAATTATTTCCTTGCAACCATTGGTTCCAGAAAATCGGGGTGATATAGCTCTAAAATAATCTCCATACTATGAAATTGGGGTGAATGAGAGTAGGAATCCCGATTTACACCAAATGGGGTCGGCAAAATCACTTCCAAAAATCCCTATTCTTGGAAATCAGGGAAAATGGAAGGTTGCAACTCAATTTTCATAAGGAAAAAACCAATTTTTTGCCCTCTTCCTTGAACATAAGTGTGAGCTAATCCTCTATACATAAAAAATTTAAATATAAGTTGGGGGCGAATGATAAAAACCAGTACAACACAAAAATTTCGCTCGATCAAAATTTGGAACCCTCTAATTTCACCAATGGGTAAAATTTCACCCCCAAAATTTCCCTTATCGGGGACAACCCCCTCCAAGTGTAAGATCCCTAAAGGACATTCAGAGGTCATGATCTTGTTTATTAATTCATGTTATATGTGTGTGTGTGTGTGTGTGTGTGTCTGTGTGTGTGCGTGTGTAAAAATAAATTTATGTTATGTGCAAAAGTTAAATTTTCTAATTTATGTTCACTGATAACATGATGTAAATAACACTTGCAACAATTACATCTATAGTTAATCAATTGCAACTTATGATTTCATGCAATTTATGGAAATAACTTAATTAATACAATTAACTAATCAACAATGTAATTATCTAAGAAGTAGGAAAATGCCTTCAACCTTATTTGATTTTGTTGGCTTGGGGTTTCATACCTAGGGTTCGAAAGGCTTTACTGACAAATACCCCCTAGGCGCCGACATATTTAGTCTTCAAGGACTGAAGAAGGTCTCACCCGAGACACCATGAGAGTCACATAGACTATATGTTTGTGCAAGTCGTGAAGGAATAATACAGATATGAGACATCCAACTCATAACCATGTAATCATTTCACATTCATTCATAACATTCACATGAGTGTTGTGCAAAATAATACATAACAAGCATACATTCAAACTAGAATTCATAATATATAGACACAAAGGTGCTCCATTCTTCATTCCTGAATCTCAAATTCATTCAGATACATTTCAATATACAAAGGGTCGAAGCCTGCTCAAAGCGCATTCATAGTGAAAACATAGACTAGCAATACGCTCAGATCGCGATCCACTTTCTCTCTCATATTCACATCACATCTCCTTAGCAACTAGTAAAGTAGAGCATAACAAGACCTGGACCATTTATTAACTAAACTCTAACTCATCGAAGCTAACATAATAACGAACAACTAGTTAACTCAAAACCCAACCTTTACATATTTGCATGCATTCCTCTTATCTCTACTTGAGTGTGGCAATCATAACCACCTTGCTAGCTCACCCACAACCTCAACCATAACCATTCGGGTTATTACGAAAATGGTTACAATCATTACTGAATATCTTCGAGGATTCGGCATGCATGCAAACTTTACAAGTCCTTACACACAATACAAAATTTGTTGGCGCGCGCAATAGAACACTGGTTGGCGCAAGCACCAAATCTTCATTGCGAAGTGCAAACTCATGGCATGTGCATGGTGTCAGCTTGTGGTGCACATGTGAATTTTCCAAAACCTTAGGGTGCTAACATATTTATTAGCTCCACTCCTTAGATCTTTAGCAAGCTGCCCAACTAGATTTTTAACCTACTAGCTAGTTAGGAATGACCTTTGTGGCTCCCTGGCTCTAAGCCGCAATAATCCAGTATGAACTGAACATTACACTGAAATCATCATAACTTAATTAAGTAAGTATTTAATACACAAGAGGGACTAACTAAGGCACTAAGTTTGCATTTCTAATTCCCAACAACATTCTCAACTACATCGAATCACCCTTCCTCCCTAACCTACTTCCATCTTCAACATCATATACTTTCCTCTGTTGTACTATGTTGGAGTGTCAATTGCATTGACCTAACCCCAAATAGAACTCATAAGTGGAAGTGCCAACTATTTCGACCAAGCTTCCCCAACAAACAATTAAGAGTCACCATCACACATCTAGGGGAAAGTGGCTTAACACAACCTTCCCATGACTCTAGGTTTCAGAGGATAAACAATGGGAAATACCTCCATCCCTTCTGATAGAACTAGAGTCAACACCCTATCATTGACTATTATGTGGCATTGTTGTTGTTCTTAGAGCCATGTCATCAAATAACCAATTTGGGCAACTATGCTTCATGTAAAACTTGCACTTGCTCAAATATCATAGCAATGTATTGAACTAATAATTAAATAACATAATAATGCTTTCTACCATACCATTTGTCATTCGATGTTCACAACATCTATGCCATTTAGTATCACACTTATCTGGCTATCAATTGGCCCATCCAACCTATAGGTTAGTTTACAACACAAGATGATGCATAACCATATAACTATCTATATGTGATTGCCATGTTACTCACCAACAAACAATGTAAACCAACTAGTTTATTTATCATGTGCATTGTATGTATTGATTCATTTGAATATATAATTTAAACTAGTATCCACGTATCAAATTCTTTCGTTAATTCTTGCATGCCGTAAATAAATCACACAACAACCATGACTAATCATATAAACAATAACAATATAAAACTTCTACATATAAGTCGGTTCATATGTTCATATAATAAAGTTTCATCATTCCAATAAAGTTACACAGATAATAAGCAAGGAAATACTAAATAGGTCATAATGTAGTTTAACTGCCTAAGTAAAAAATGCATCATTACACTAAGTTTGGGATCCATAGCGGAAGCAATGGCCCAAACGTAAACAGATTATGCTCATACCGATGCTTGTGGTGAGTGAGTCACACTTCAATTTTTTTAAATTTTATAGTGAGATACCGATGATAAAAAAATATTAAAAAAAAAACTACAATAGTTAATTCCACGAAATAAATTAAGACCATTTTAATTAAGACCATTTTATTTAATATAGATCAACATAAAATACCATATTTAAATATAATATTTCAACGAAATAAATTAAGACTATTTTAATTAATATAAATCAACATAAAATACCATATTTAAATATAATATTTCATTTCTTATGCACATACATTTACATGCACACATTTACAAATGTAGACTACATTTGTTATTTAATTGATAAATATTATAAAAAACACTTCATAATTTTTTTTTCTCTTCCATGAACCTAAAGCATTTCCTATAACACTATAAAAAAACGTGAACCAATTAATCTACGCTTTGTTTCCAAATATCAAATTTGAATGATGAATAATTTTTTTGTAAGTTAGAAATTTAAATTACCTTCATAAAACTAAGTGCCATACACATAACATTGAGCCGTGTCTAGATTGCGAAAAAAAATGGAAATAAACACTAGCACCAGGTCCTATAAGTCTTCAAATGTTTGCCCTAAGGGCTAAAATTAACATATCGAGTTCTGATATAATGATTACACAAAAAGCCTAGATTCATAGCAAGCCTAAAAACTATGTAAACTAAGATAAAAAGATATACAAAAATCATAATTGAGAATCTAAATCAAATTCTTGATTGATTGTTGCTGCCATTGCTTCGAGGAGTAATTGGCCAAGATGGAGCAAAGGCACACTGATGACGACACTCTAGACAACGTTGGGATGGTTGTTGGCCTGAGAGCAAGTCATAAAGTTCTGATAGCTTGCGGTCCATTAACTTTTGATGGAATTGTTGTTCCAAGATGTCCCTTCTAATATCAAAGATTAATTGACGCTGCTCATCTGAAAATCTACGGGGAGGGTCCTCTTTGCCTGGCCCATGGGAGTCCTCCTCTAGAGCCTAAGACTTGTTGCCGGTGTTGTTCCTTCGAGCTAATGAAGTGGGCTCCTCTGATTGAAGTCTTCTCATAGAGGGTGAGTCCGGGACATTCTCATTGTCCTAGTTGATCTAAAAATGAAGAAGACTTGAAAAACTTGAATAATTATTGCAAGAGAAATGTTATGTGTTTAAAGCAACATGATCAATTTGCAACACATAAATTAAGGATTACTTATGCAAAATACACATAAACAACAGCATAAATATTGAACATAAACACATGTGCACAGCAATTGATAAAGGAGTTCACCCCTCTTATGGGCTACATCTCCTGGTCCAGCTTCCAATGGATCATTATTATTAATTTCTCAAAAAGTGCTCAAAAACATGTCTTACAATGCTCAAACTGACAAACCGACTGCTCCAATGGCTTCCCAGCGTCCCAAAACCCCTGTCTGGGCTCTTTCGGCACCTCAATCGGTCGAAAAATGAAGAAGTTAAGCCTCCTGGAAGTCTCCCTCTTCAAGCTTGCTGTCTCTGGTTCTACAATTCACACCCCCCTTCATTAAACCTGGCTCACACGCTCTTTTAAGCGCAAAAACCCAGCACCAGGCGCAACCGCGCCAACGATGCAAACCGTAGGACGATTAGGGCGCCTCCAGCCCCTAACCGCCTCGACACCTGGGCGTATGGCCATAGGACCGCGCGCTTTGTTAAAAAGTGGTTAACTCCGTTTGACAACCGTGTGAACTGATTCCCGCGCTCTGGGCCATGGGCATGTGGCACACAACATATGACCAAGGGTCATAAACCCCGCGCCCACAATCGTTTACATATATAATACATCGGTTACAAAATAAAACTCGTGGTTATGTTTAATCCCCGCGTGCAACATAATATAACACGGTCGTATGTTTATTCAATGGAACCATGGATCGGGGCTAGGCCCCGGTCCGCCCCCCTTTCCACTTACACATATATGTTAATTTAAATAAATTAACCCCCGCATACATGTTAAGAAACATACGGTGGTGTAATGGTAGGCGGATGTTTGTTAAGGCTTATATAGAGGGGGAGGTCCGGGGGTCGAACCCCG
>ML809141.1:29998-42554 GCA_009831015.1 Picea engelmannii | reverse complement strand
TAATCAGCTTTAAATCTTGCTTTTAAGATGAATTTGCTGCTGTTATAGATGGCTGTAGCAATCTTTTGCAACAACAAATTAGTTAGTAGGTTAGTCTAATCTAATGTTAGAAATTGTTAGTAAAAGTCTTAAGGTAGATGGTTTAAGAGTTGTTCTAGTTAATCAATCACTTGCAAGGTATGAACTAGTGCCTTTTAGGGTAGATGGAGTCAAAGTTGCAGTGACAATTCTTAGAGGGAAACAACAAATGATAATAGATGAGCTAAAGGAAAGGGAAGATGCTTGAGGTGTTAGTAACCTAAGGCCTCAATATCTAAAACCCTAGAAGGAAAAAATGTTAGGAAGTAGGTAAACCTAGGCCCTAGCGATTTCCTTCTTCTTTAGATCAAACTTGAAATAAATGTATGAAGCTTAATGAAGCAATGATACTAGAGTGCTACAAAGGTAGGGCTCTAATATATCCTTCAAGGGAGGTGTTCTCTAGCAAAATCAAGTGGGTGAAGATTTATAAAGAAAAGGACAATAACATGTGCTTTTCTCCTAGGGTTTCACACTAGCAATTTCATAATCTTAGAAATGAACAAGTAAATACACCATAACCATTCAAACTAAAGAAAGATTGCAGATTTCTACTTACTTCATCAAGAATAATCTAGCCACAAACCCTAGTTGAAGACTTTTCACCATGAAAATGCAAAAATACACCAAAAATAGCCTCCTCCAAGAGTTGCACACCACTTAATTTCAGCCAATAAGCCTTAAAAGAGGCCGAATTTCAGACCTCACACTTGTGTGAGTGAAAGATGATGATCAAATGAGAGTTTTAACTCTCTATTTATACAATATCAATGACCTTTAATTACATTTTAGGTCAAAAAAGGTCGACATGGCCAGTTTACATCAAAAATCCAGTTTTACATAAAATTAACCATTTAAAACCCTTATTTGTCTTTTAGGTTGATGTCATGCTCCTCCTAGGGTGATGTTAGGCCCCATCATGGAACGCTAGGCCTCAGAAGTGAAATGTTAGGCCTCAAAAGGCCCCAAAAGCTGCCACACGTGCCAACCAAGCCGTCCTCATGCCAAAACCCTGACTGGATGACGTCAAGGTTCAATATGATGACATCAGGGGCCTTCAAGGGCCAACGTCATGGTGAAAGGGAAAGACACCCCTAGGTCCAGGCCTGCCAAAGTGTCTTTGGTGGAACGTCCTTCTTTTTTTTCGGTGTAAGCCTTTGGTGTCCCTCTGCCCTTGGCTGGGGTCATAACATTCATCTGGTGGGATTTTAGCCCCATGGAGGTCCGAACTAATCATCTCCCCATATGTACCTCTCCATCGGGCATGGTCCTACAGCAACAACAAGTACACCCTCCATGGGCTCATAAGCCACAGGGATCATAACAATGTCAATCACATCTAATAATCAAGTTACCCAAACATGTGCATCAAACCCCCCTTTACGGAGACAAATGCTCAAAGACGTTATGCTATTTAACAAGCCAGGATTGGAGAGGGTCTCAGGATGTCCTATTGGGCTAATCCTCCTCAGGTGTGGGGTGTTTCCCAGGTGAAGACCAATCTAGGTCATGTAAATGCATGGGGTGGTGTAGGGAATGTTTGGGCAAGGGGTGTAGTGATAACAGGGAAATGTAGGTCTTACTTGTGGGTGCCTCTATAGAGGGTGAGCTGCACCTTGTCATGGATGCCATTGTTTCCTAGCCCATTCAATGACTTTTACTCTTTGTCTTATTGCTTTTTCTTTTTTAAGAGAATAGCTGGAGGACACTGTCTTGGCGTGGTGACCAGTGGTGATAGCGTTATCCACAAGCATTTCACGAAAATGAGAAGGCTGGCTCGTGATGAGACCCCCTTTCTCTTGGCTATGCCACCAAGAGCTACTACCCTGGTTTGGTGACCAGATGGATGGCAGTGTCATACCGCTACATGCCCATGGACCTAATAGGCCGGCTCATGATGAGACCTCCTATCCACGAACTAGGTCTTGAGATTTATTTTATTTTACGGGTCCCCTTTTCTTACTGAGAAGCCTTTTATTGCTTTCTCGGGAATCCCTGGGCGAAGCATCTCAAGGTTTCATCTTGGATTTTAACTTTTGCCAACTACTTTTACCCTCTGGCCCTTTAGCCCCTTCTTCCCACAAGGCAAGGTACAACCCTTACTAGCTTGGCAAACCCAATGCATGAACCAATGTAGGGGAAAGATGAGAGGGATAATGATGAAAAGTGGTAAGTATGGAAGGAATGGACGATGAACTTTCATAGACCCGCCCAGTGGCAAATCATCCCTAAGGGAACCAACTTACTAGGGCACTCTGTTATCCCCCTAGGTATGGACAAGTTAAAGAGCATAATTTCCAAGCAAATGTTATGAAACAAAAGAGAGTTCAATGCACATATTCAAATGCTTTGAGAATCAGAGTGACACATACCATGATACCATGACTCATTACCTCATGGAACAAGTCCCACTGCTACTTCAAAACCAGGTCGATGGGATGGATGTTGTTGCTGCTGATAGATAGGAGGCACTGAAGAAAAGATAGGCCCTCTAAGGCCAAGCTCAAGTCATATAGCTCTCGGTACTCCATGTCTAGACCTATGGGGCTCTAGACATAATCTCCTTAGTTGTCCCTAGGATAGGGGATAACAGGGAAGAAAACCCAACAAAACTTCTTCAGTATAGATTCATCAACCAAGTACAATGTCAATACAATGCTCTCTTAGAGAGAGAGAGATAAACCACAAGACCAAACACTTACTTCTGTCCTTTAACTGAGCTCGGACCTGTCTCCATAAGAGAACTCAGATCTGCACTTTAACTGCACCTTTCTCTGTCTTCTAATCCGCTACAGGTCTGCCCTCTTCTCTAACCAACAAATGACACACATCCTACCCAAACTTGGCCTCATAGATAGGCTCTTCACTGTCTCAAAAACATGCCAAAGATCTGCCTTAGATCTACCATAGATCTACCTCAGAAGATGTCTCAGAAAGGGCTCGACTTTGCTACTGTTTTGGCCTCAGAACATGCTGAACTTTTGCCTCAGACTTTGCCTCAGTCTCGGCCCTACACCTGCTATAGATGTGCCTTAGAAAGAGCTCGGCCCTACTGCTGTTTCGGCCTCAGAATGGGCCGAACTTTTTCCTCAGACTTGGCCTCAGTCTCGACCCTGCACTTGCTGTAGATGTGCCTCAGAAAGAGCTCGGCCCTGTTACTTTTTTGGCCTCAGAACAGGCTGAACGTTTGCCTCAGACTTGGCCTCAGTCTGCCTCAGATTCGGCCTCCTAGCTGCTGCGTTAGACCCGAGTTGCTCTGCCTCAAATGTGAGTGATATATATGATGAGGGGCGCCTCCCCTCCTATTTATATAGGTTAGTCACCCTAGGTTAGGGCCGACCTCACACTTATCAATTTCTTATTTATTATAATAATCCAATGGAGCCAACTTTACCAATATTCTTTCTTTTTACCACTTTCCAATGGAGCCGACTTTACAATTATTCTTTTAAGGTTTGCACATAATTAAACATAATGAGAATATCCTCCGCAACTGCCCAAACTTCAACGCGATCTACATTAAATCTGTGTTTCCCAATCACAAGAAGAGTGTCGACATTATCATATTCCTGGCTGGCTTGTTGTTTATCACATGAACTAGTGGCAATACATACAATTTTTTCATCCCCTAGGGGTTTCTCTACAACAACTATCTTGGTCAAATAATTGAGGAATTCATCATCAAATAGAAAATTTTGAAAAGGAACATAACTTACCAAACCCTTGTCCTCCTCAGAATCCATGATGAATGAGATGACTAATCTTTAATGGAATCTTCAGTATCTAGATCTTCATTTCCATGCTTCACCTGGCCTGACTCACCATATTTTTCTTTGATATACTCAACCAAGGACATACATGCATCGCATTTATCCTTGATTTCAGAGAAGCGAGCATTTGAGGGGTTACTCTAATATGCAACCATTAGGTATTTGATCCCAATTTCTTTATAACAATAAGCATCAACTAGATCCTCAACCTTTTCTTCTTCTTCATAACTAGTATCCCAATGTTTGTGAAATTCTTATGTCAACCTCGCAAATAAAAATATTTCCCCTGGGCTACAAAATTCAAACCAATCCAATGCCTCATCTTCCAAGGTACATACAAATATTTTCATCATGACATCCCCATGGAAAACATCAAGATATGAAAAAAAATTCCTAAAAAATGTGACATTTAGTGTAGTTGAATCTCTATGTCCATGGAATTTCGCAATGTGCTCATCCCAATTTGATTCAAGGAGCTCATTCAAATATCCTAGGATACCCGAAAAATCTAGTGGGCCATACAATGTGGCATCCATTGATGCCATATTTCTTCACTTCAAATCTTCAATACGAAAACTGATATATAATTTGGATAACATATCACCATCATATCTCTTTTTTATATCAATGGTGTTGCCATTTGATTCTTCAAATGCCTTCAAGTCTGTTGGATGTCCTCAGCTCTACAAATAGGAAGTTCACTTCAAATCTTCTGGATTAGGGCTTTGTTTGTTTGTGGAGTTGCTAGATGAGATAGGATCTTCAATGAAATGCCCTCATTAAATCGCTATTGGTAGTCTATTGAGTCTCAGGAATTCGAATTTATCCTCGATGATGGTGCCAATTTGTTACGTCCTAGACTTGCACTCAAAGATATTCAAAGTCCCAAAACCAAGTGCAACCCCAGGGGCACATAGAAAGGTTGCCTACTATTAAGACATCAATTTTTCCTCTCATTTTAGGATGGCTCTCCTTCGACACAAGGGGGGATTCCCTAGTAAGGGTATTTAAGATATAATTTAGAGATAAATGGGATGGTGGATTGCCAAGACCAGTGCTTATCCAATGGGCGATGAAGTCAAGATTGATAATCATGAGGGTCCGAACAATATGGAAGAAGGCTTAGCAAGGCTGTTAAAAACATGCTCAAACCAGTGTTTCCTGGAGCGGGAGCATCATTTTCCAAAAATCCTCGGGAGCAGAGTGTCCCAAGAGCGTCTGTTTTATATATACATATATTACGTTTGTATTAAAAAAACATGTAGAAAGATGAATTAGCTGCAAAATATATGAAAACATGCATTTTTGTGCTACATGTAGATGTAGTAAAAATGCTACATGTAGATGGGTACTACATTATTATGAAGTTAGAAATGCCATCCATAGTATATTAATGATTATATTGAAACTTTGAAAGAAAGCATCTTGAATAAACAAGCAAGAACATTTAAATGGCAAACATAAATGACAAGCAATGTTCCACCATCACTTATATTGGGATCCACATCATTAGTATCATTCTTCATCCTTTGCCTCTTGTCTAGCCTTTGCTTCTACCTCGATCCTCTAGGGACGTTAGTTGACACCACCCAATTTTGATGAAACTACCTAATCCTAGCCTTAAAATATGGTAGAAAAACCTTAACATGCCTAATCAATGATTCTGGTTTGAGTGAAGGGTACATTTTTGCTAAGGCCATGACAAAGGAGTTAAACAATCAACACTACCAACATTGGGGTACACAAAGGGCTTGGTGCTCTTGATTAAATGCCATTCACATACCCTCATACATGATAGAATCCAATGAAAATGCTGCAATCCCATCAATTCTGAAATCTTGAAAACTCTTAAGTCTGCTAAATTTTGAATGGGATATGAAATTCTACTTTCTCTATATGAAGTTCGATGAGGTTGGAACCACTCTCAAACATCTTGAAACAATTAATGGCAATGTTAAAAATTTAACTAAAAGTAGACATTTCCTTTATCTTTCATTTTTATCCTTTTAAGTAAAAGGATAAAAATGAAAGATAAAAGAAATGTCAACTTTTACTTTAAGAATTTAACATTACCATTAGGGAGTGCCCAGGGAGTGTGCCCCCAAGCTCCAGGAGCATCCTAGGGAGCGTAGCGCTCCCAAAAGGTCAGGGAGCGTACCCAAGCAACTTGGAGCGCGCTCCCACTCAAAGCGCTCTCCCTGGACGCTCCCACTCAAAGCGTGCTCTAGAGCTTTAGGGGGGCGCTCCCGTTCAAAGCGCGCTTGAGAGCTTGGGGGGGCGCTCCCAGTAACCTTGACTAAAACTAACCACATGGATGTAATTCAATCTGCAAAAATTTAAAGGAGGGCTCTTCCAAAGACACTCCTCACAACTAGTACAAAATCAGCCAGGTAATAATGTGCAACTTTGAATAATTAAAGGATAGCCACATATGAAACCATAGATGAAGTAGACAAGTGTAGGAAGCCTTTATTATAGAATGAATAACTAACAACACATCATCCTCTCAGTGTGATTTCACCCTAAATTTAATAGGGCCTAAGCATGCCACACTTAACCTTCAACCAACCCTAGCTACTGCAGCCCTCAAAATAAAGTGAACAGCCCTAACTAAGATATTATATTAGCAAAATATACTTAAATAAACATGATGATTAAAACAAGATGAAGGGAGGGTTTCACCTCAATCCTAATGTCCTCTTATGAAGCAAAACTACCCTTTACAAAGATTATTTTCAGCAAATTTGTACTAGTAATTTCTAACCATCAAATCAACCCAAGAAAATTAAAAAAAAAATGAACCTCAGATTAAATGCCCATGGACTTCTTCCTCCCAGTAGATCTTCAACTAAGCTTGGAGAAGATCTCCCACAACTCCAACTGTGCCTCTAGCAAATGATTCTTTCCTCTATTTATACCTTTGTTCATCCAAAATTAGGGCTTCATGCAAGTAGGATTGAGGAGGTGAAAATAATATTTTAAATCATAGAAAAGGTCCACCTACCTAGGACGCACATCCCTAGGCCTTCTTTTTGGTGATTTATAGCCTCTTGATCCCTAGATCTCCCCTTAGAAGACTCTCCAAACCCTTGTGCTCCTCTTCTTTGAGTGATGATGATGTTTGATTTGTCTTTTGTCTAGCTTATAGGTCAAATATTAATTTGGGACCTTTCTTCTTATGCCTAGGCCCACTTGCCACATGTCATCATACTACTTTGAAAGAGTAAGATTTCATTCTTTAGTTAGGGGCTTATATCATGCCACATGGCACTTCTTCATGCAAGGACTTTCCTAAATATGTAGAACATGCCTCGAACCAAGTGTCCTTGCCCCAAATGTCTATGTTATCATAGGATTTGTATTTGTGCAAAGCCCGCTACAAGATCCCCAAATCTTGCGTAACTATGGAAGAACCTACCACTGTCATCTAAGTAGGGACTTCCCTCATTTTAGTGGTGGAAGAGGTCCACCACAAGGGAGTCTTCCTTGGTGACCTCAAGGGATCAAATAGCAAGTTTAATGGCCAAGCCTACTGCCCCCTATCTTGATCATCAAATGATTGGTCTAGGTCAAAGAACGAGAAGAGGTTTGAAGATGATTTGGTACCTTCTCGGAACATGAACACTTTACAGCATATGTATAACAATTTCCAAGTCGAAGTATGCAGTAAACACCTCTTTTAGACTCTAAACAAATTAGATTGCTATGGCTGTTGCAAATTGCAGCAGTAAATCAGTCTTATAACAGCAATAAGTAATTTGTAATAGCAGCAAAATAAATGCTCAGAAATACCACAATTGACCATGAAATTTAAGCATACATCCAATAAAACATTATCCAATTGTTGAAGGTAATTTCTGGGTGGGTTAAGCCACCAATAGATTACTGTATGCAGCAAATTAATGTAATTTAGATGCCTGTAGCAAACCTTTTATAACAGCAGCAAATTATTTAGTGAGTTTGCTAATGTTAGTGTTAGTACAATTAGTAGGATGAGAGAGTGTTTGTCGATCAATTCACCAAGAGAGTTGCTTCTTAGATTAGTGCCTTTCTAGGTTATGGAGTCTTTCAATGCAACTAAGCTTGAAGGTTGGCCTACTTGAAACCAAGAGGTAGGATCTAAGACCTAAGGTGCAAACACATTTGGGCCTTAGGTCTTAGATTTTGAGGAGGACTTCTAGGGTGCAAGCACATTTGGGCCCTAGAAACTGTTTCTCCCTTCTTGTAGCTTCAACTAGGTCAAAAATCAAATGTGCAGGGTTAAAATCCTAAAGTGATAACACTTTAGAGCTTTAGGGTTCTAACCCTAGCGAGGGCAATTAACCAATTTTAGATAAATATCACCTTGTGAGAGGAAGAAACACTTATGTTCCTATCTTAGGGTTTCAACAACAAGATTCCTCGCAACAAATATCAATTTAACCATAAACATTAATAACATGAACAAGAATTGCAGAAATTTACTTACTCCATCCAAGAAACCAAGAGAATATAACCCTAATTGCAGAAATATCCATCCAAAATCAACAAATCTGTCCACAAGAGACCTTTCCAAGCATAGCCCATGAGAGAGAAGAGCTAGTTACCCCAAAAAGGGTGAGAATTTCAGAAGTGTATCACACAAAGGTGAGAGAATGCTGATCCAAAAATGAAATGAGAGCTAGCCTTTATATATGAGGCCTAACATCTCACTTTTGTCCCCAAACATAACATAACATAATATTTAAGTGGGGCCAACCCCTCATTTAGCCTTTACAAATGCTAAAATGTGCAGAATGAATCAAAATAGCCTAAATGTGTGGAATGTCAAGGCTCCTTGGGCAAGCAGGAGGCCTTCAAAGGCCATGTGGCATCAATTTGGAGCAGTGTGGTAGCAAGCGATGTCTCTCCTCACTAAATGTCATGCCATGTGTCATCAATACCCATGTGTGCATCAAACCCTAGTTGCGTCATACCCTAGAAGGTGATGTCATCACCATAATAAGGCCAACGTCCAGGATCCAGGTGTTGCGTCCAAGCCCTATGGAGTTGCATCTCGTCTTTGCACTGTCTCTGATTGTCTGTTGTTGCAACGTCCTTGATCCTGGTTCAAAATAAGTCTCGGGGTACTTTTCCTAGCCCGCGGGGCTTCCATCCCATATGTGTGCCATCATGACTAAATCTGTTCCTATCAGGCCCATCTATCCATCGTTCAGGGTTCCGAGGATGTGAGAGCCAAATGTTTGAGGGTGGTGAGTCACTAGATGACCCACTACTCTCCATCTCACGTGCCAAAGTCTTGCAAATAAGGGCACACCGTCCTGGGTATAAGCCCAGGACGTCCCTCGAAGAACCATGTCAGGGTCATCCAAGACAAATCAAAGCATAAAACATGGTTAGCCAAAGTTCATGAGAACATTAGTCCTTAAAGCATGCAAAGTAAGGTGTAACTTAAGATATAAGCCATGTAAGACAATTCATCTTAGTATCCCCTTTAAGCATCACACCAACTCAGGACCCCATGTGAGTTGACAAGTTTGAGTATGAGAGGGCCTTCATCCAACCCTATTAGGTGTGCCACCTAGACAGGAAATAACATAACCCAGGTAGAGGGATAGGTCCCGAGAGTGACAAGGAAAGTAAAAACCCTTCAAGAGTAGTTGTGATAGTGATATGGTTTTAGGGCTTACTTCAGGGCTTATAGTGTCACTAAATCCATTTCTATGAGTGCCTTTGTGGAGGGGGCGCTTGCCCTTGAGTTACCCCATATTTACATGCTATTTTTCCCAAACCCCTTTATCAACCATCTTTCTAATCCACTTCATTATATTTGCAAGTCCCCTTTATAAGGTTTCAAGCTGTAGCATTGCTATTTGGGACCGGGGCGGGCACTGAAAGAGTAGAGCTCAAGGTTGGACTAGCTTTTGTTAGTCCTTTTTGCTATCATTCCTTTCTTTCTTTAGCATTGGTTTCTTATTCTCTTATTAGCAACTGCAATCAACCTCTGGGCCTTCAGCCCCTCTTCTCATGAGAGAATGGACCATGACCCATTGCCGAAGTTTAGTACACGATGAGAGGCTTAAATATGGAAAGTGTTAAGTATGGTGGGGAACGAAACGTTAGTACCCCTTTTCCCTGGTCAGTGACAACACGGGACTAGGGCACAGAAGCTGGCCACCAAGGTGAAACAAGGCAACTGACACAATTTCCCAAACCAGTGATCCATTATCCAACTTCAACCAAAGATCCTCATCCACATGCTTGACAAATTAAGCACGACATTTTGCATGAAAGAAGGACTAACATACCTCATGGTGACGATGGCTTACCATCTCCCACACTCCGGGTTGCTTGAATGTGATGAGCCTTGGTTGACTTGCATCTGTAAAGGTGAATGAGGGGGGATGTTGGGTTGCCATTTGTACACATGTTGATCATTATCATGGTTGGGATCATGTTTACCATTGCGAGCCACGAGACATGATCTCCTCTAGTTCCCCCGAGGCATGGGGGGGGGGTAACAGTCTCAAAGGTGAAATATGCCTCCAAATATGTGGAATGCGCCTTAGATAATGTGTAATGCCCCATAAAGTCACTTTATCATGCTTTTAAAGCACTTTTGCACAAAACATCCCACTTGCAAGGGGTAGATTGATGATCAAGCAACCCTAACGCTTTGATATGGAATCAAGTGATTCTTTTGATCAAAACAATGCTCCAAGCTAGGGAATTCCTGTATTATCTCTTTCCTTTGTCACCTCTCATGTTCGGGGGATCCTTTGAGACATTGCATTTTCTCTCCTTCATGATTTTGATCTCTATGTGTAGGGCGTTCCTATTTTATGGCTTCCTTGCTTCTCATATCATTAGTCGGTTCTGTCTCGGACAAGCCTCCATTAACTTGTAACTATCCAAAGGGCTTCTTTTTTGCTTGGTGAGGGATGAAAGACCTATGGAAATGGGAAATGAACCATGCAATTTTGAAGAGGCAACAAAGCCTATCTGTCCTAGCCCATGAATGAACCCCTGCAGGTCGTATTTCTCGATTAAGTCTACCATTATAGAGCCTTGCACTACAATGATGAATCAGGTCTTTGCCATTAAGAACTAGATCAAAGAACCTCCTTGGACGAAATAAAATGAATCATTGCTTAGAGAGATAGGTAGTACTGTTATGGCTCACTGCTCGAACCGTCTCATTACCCTACTCATCTCCATACACATGTTTGACATCACCCATTGCCAACTACCAATTAGACATGCAATTAGGCATAAATGCATCATTCCTCCTTAACACCCAATCCGAGGAAATTCTAGTAAAGTTTACTCGAGTAGCAGTCCGATAAAAAAAGGTTCACTCTTATATTTTGAAGTCCTTTTCTTATTGTATGATTTTGTTTTAACAGTGACGGTTATAGTTTGTATTGAAAAAGATAGGGGGCTTGTAGCCATACCTGTATAGTCTAGTACACCATCAAAAAAGGAGAGATGTTCTCTTATCCACTTGGCCTTCCATCCTCAACACAAAATGAGGTGGAAGGATAAAATTGTTTTCTTGAGCTTCTTAGGTTGACTAAGACAACGACACAAATACTATTTAATGAATTGCTTACCCAAAAAGATGCAACAAAAAATTATACCTAACTATCAAATGATCCTTGCAGAGAGTAGTTGAATTTGGAAAGAGAGGCTTGTGAGCCAAATGCTTTATTCTGTTATGCTTCTCTTTCACATGTTTCTTTCATGGTTTTCCTTCCTCACATGATCGAGTTAAGCTAAGCTTCCATTTAACAACACCAACATAAGAAGGGGTGCAAAGCTCTCCTTTTGTTTTCTTTGGGACAAAGGTGTCCTCTTTTGCTAGTTTTTCCTCTTTGTACATTGGTTGTGCATTCTCTTCCTTCTTCGGATTTGTTACTTTCTTGAACCCATCCTCCCTAGCTTGTTCTTCCAAGGCCCACTTCTTCTACGAATTTTCTTGGTTCCTTTTCACTGAAAACATCAAAATGATTTGTAGGGGCCCTTGTAGAAGGCAGAGTGGATGTCTTAGACTGGGGAGGTGAAGGTTTTGGTTCCCCGTGCTTCTCGCAAATGATCATTTGCATTGGCTGCTCAGGTGGTTGATCTAGGGTTGATAACTCTTTTTGGCAATCACTTCGAAAATGGTCGTACTTGTTATAGCACAAGTTGTAGGTTGGGCAAAGCCCGACCCAACCACAAAATCATGTGCTACAACTATGGGACACTACACCCAATGTCACCTCGATGTAGGTCCTGCATTTGGGGGGTGGCTAAGGTCACCCCTGGGAGGTGATCCTGGAGACCCTAGGGGGAATGAGAAGGATGAAGGGAGGTGTAAGGAGAATTCCCCCGGAAGGTCACTCCTAGGGGTGATCCCGGAGACCCTAGGGGGGAATGAAAAGGATGAAGGGAGGTGTAAGGAGAAGTCCCCCGGAAGGTCAAGTGATGGACGAATAGATTGGTTGAAAATGGTAAGTAAAGAGAGGTAAATGGATATCGAGTAAAGAGATAGTTTCCGGTGCACCTGTACTTGCCCAAGACACAAGAAAAGACACTTTTCCAACCAAGTATAGTAATGGATCAGAAAGTTAAGCTTGCTGTCCCTAAAATACAGCAGCATACAAGTTAGTAAGTCAGCAATAGATTACATCCAAATCAACAAGTAAAAGGTCTATATTTGTTAGCAATGTCAACAATAAAACTAGTAA
>ML809140.1:180002-191659 GCA_009831015.1 Picea engelmannii | reverse complement strand
TGACCGAGAAGAGATTTGTTAGGGCATCGTACATCTTCTTCGATGAGTCAAGATGAGAGATGTAGGGTATCAAGTGGTCTTTTATAGATTCCACTATGATATTCATAGCATTGATGTCACCATCTTTGAACTTCTCCATAGCTACAACATTCTGCGGTTCCTTCTCTTTTCCTTCTTCAAACTCTGGTTTCACGATATCCAGCACTTTATTCTTGGCAAGGATGAGGTCAATACTTGTCTTCCACACTCTGAAGTTAGAAGTTCCATCTAACTTGTTCTCTAACTTCATAGAATAAGTCATGGCTGCTTTGGCTTGGTCAAACCCTAGATTTGACCAAAATCTCAAACTTCATGTCTTGGCTTGCTGAGAGTACCAGGAGATGCACTAGGCTAGGGTGCACTGATCTATCCTGAGATTAGGTCAATTCCTTCACTTAAGGTGCCTCAACGAGAGGATTAAGGTTTCTGCAACTGCACCTGCACCTGCTAGTAACCCCAGCGGCAGTGCTATGGTCACTGCTCCTGCTAGAAACCCTAGCAACAGTTTTTCAACGAGCTTAACATTCTTACGGCTATGTTTCCTTCCAACGGTTAGACTGAGTGAAGGAGGTGTGGGCCCATACCCTGTTAGAATATAATGGATGTGCTTGTTTTACCATTGACAATATCTCTATTGTCACCCAACCATAAGTCGAAGCCACCCTGCGAGCACCTTGACCTTGACAGAGAATCACTCTGGAAGCAAACCCTAGGCTAGATAGCCAAACAAAAGGTAGTGCACCTTTCCCCGAGGATAGCACACCAACAAGAGCTAATCAGATAGTCCAAACCCTAATCAAGAGATAGTCCAAGCCAAACATGCTCTGCTAGCTGTAGCAGCTGCAATGGAAGCTCTCCTCAAACCTGCGCACAAGTTGTTGCTTTGCAATTCTAAGACTGCCTGCCAAAATGAGAACTGGCCTCCTGTATTTATACTAATTTTGGCTAACTGCTTGGGCCGACTTCTCATTCTGGGTATCTGTCTATTCAGTATATATTATTATTTATGACCGACTTCTTCTCTTGGAGGCTAATAACCTAATATAAATTATCTTCTTGAGCCGACAAGTCTTCTAGGGTTATTAGCCAACTCATTAGGGTTTCTACTTGCTTCCCGAAGTATTCTATCCTCGTCAGGTTTACACGTGGAGGTAAATACCTCCCGCAGCTACCATAATATCAACAGTATTCTCCAATTTCAAGAAAATAAATACTAATATACTTCGAAAGAAAAAATCAATCGTGTGAACTTATTAAAATGTGAGATTTTTTTGAATGAATAATGATTGAATAATACCCAAAACTCATGTATTGAATTCTATAGTGAATTAGTTTCTATCTAAAATCTCTAATACATAACAATGGCATATAGAATAATAAGAAATTTAAAGGAATACACTATATGTTAGAAAATATTGTGTTATTATATATATTGAATTAAAATAATGTGATTTTTTAATTTAAATTCAATTGTACATAATTTATTTTTATTTTTAGGTTAGAAGTGCTTTCAAAAACATATCACTATAATTGCACCACATAACATAGATGGCTTTTGACTTATATGAGCTTAGGGGTATTGACTTAAATGAACTAAAGGGTATATGTTCTATCGAAATGATAAAGTATCTTTACCTAATCTAAAATCATTGTATAATTTTTTTTCTATTTTTGGTATTTTTTGGGTAGAAAAATTGGAGCTATTCACTTGTAGGGCTTATTTTAGGGGCATATCCTGCTTTGGTGATGTAAGGTCCATAAACTTTTGAAGCCCGTTTGAGGTCTTAAATGATTGTTTTGGGGATAAAAAAATTGTGAATAAAGTTCTCAATCTCTATCCTAAGTATCGAGAGATTTCCAACAACATGAAGATCACCTCAATCAAAATTTGTATGTGAAAGTATACCTCCTGCAATTTGACCTATCATATTGACCGCTGTGATATTGAGTGGATGGCACATCAATTCACATTACTCACATGTGACACTAGTCTCGTGTGGACTTTCAAGAAAATTCTAGAGGGTCCAAAACCTTAAAACCCTAACTGGGAGTTGAGGCATGCAAAAAACATAACCCTAACCCTAGATGGCTATCAAACCATGTTAAATATTGGGTTGCCAAGAAAGGAAGGGGTTCCATTTTTATTGTATTGTTTATAGTTCCATAGTTGATCATAGCATCTAGGAGTGGGATATTGAAGCAAAAGCATAAGACATTGTAGCAACCATTCAAGGCATTGTGTCCATGGCTATTCCATAATGAGTGCACTTTTTGTGTATTTACATTTCATAACTTAGAATAAAAGATAATGGCATAAACTTCACCTTCTAGTTGAGTTTTTCCCATATTGGGTTTTTCTAGGGTACATCTTGTGTTCATTGTGTGGATGGTGTGTTATTTTCTTAGCTTCTTTCATTTTAGTTTTACTTATTTTGATGTCTTGTGCACTAAGCTAATAATATTAGATCTAAAATCTAAAGTAAAAATCCAAAAGATTTCAAAATATTGTAAGCATTGTTGTAACAAACTATTTCAATGAAATATCCACGATAGTTTACAGATCAACACATAACTGCATCCCATTTTAATATGTTATTTAAGTGGAATAAACCGTTACAAAATTAAAACCCTAGTAAACAATTCAACACTCTACCAACCCTACTAGAAAATCAAAATCCCATGAAAGTAAATTTATGTCATATATAAATATAAAATGTTAATATCACTATTTTATTTACATGACAAAATTTATCAATGAAGTATTAGATCCAAATGGCCCAATATCATGCCAATTATGTGATATGGTCCCATACTTTTGTGCATGTAGTGGTGCAAGAGTGAACATTGGGTGTTTCCCTTTATCACAGCTTGAAGAGTCATTACAATCAACCCTTGGATATTGATAATTTTGGTTTGGTTTCCTGATCTTAGCATAATCATTTCCTTTCCATATTAAGCATATTGCATGATAGCTTTATGGGTTAATTCCCATCAATATTTCTTTCAATTTAGATATAAATACATTGGAGCAATGTTCCAAAGCATCGTCACAATATAAAACGCAACTCTTCAATATGACTAAGAGAACCAAGACATGACTAGGATGAGTTCTGTCATATAGTCAAAATGAGACGCGCAAAGCAAAACAAAGATGATGAATTTATAAGTCCATAATGATGCATCAAATTCCATATCCAATAGATTACATAATTCAAATGGAGAGTGAGTTCAGCTGAGTTGCGAGATGGAAAATAAGCCTAATTGTTAGCCCAGGGGAGTCTGGTCTATTGGCAAGCAGGGTTCAAAACCCTATGTGGGTGTCGCTGTAAATATTTCTCTTTGTCAATATAAGAAGCATTTCAAAAAAATAAACAAGATCTATTGTCCAACAAAAATATTTAGAAGCATGCCTGATGACGGTGTACAAATTTAGCAAAAGCCACGCTAGAAATGGTTAACTCCATGATACAATTTGCAATATATAATCCACTGTGACTGACTCTTGACTCTTGCATTTCTAGACCCTTTATCCACATTTAAATTTATGGTTTGTTTTAAATTTATAGTTTGTTGATGTTAGATGCTCCAAATTATACAGTCATTGAAGAATTATAGATATCTGAAATGAATGCATATACAAGGTAATCCCACAGTCAGGACTGCCAAGTTTCTGTCTTGACCAAATAAGTCTGTTTCTTCCCCAAAGGGTAGAAAAGAGAATGGAATCTACCATCAGAGAAAGCTCTTTATCTCCTATGTGGCAGTAGTAGATAACTAAGCATCATAAATGTACATGGGGATGCATTGCCTTTAGTCTTAACAAGGTCCTTTGAGGTGTATTTCTATTTTAGCAGCAAAGAGAGAATGGGCAAGCAAGGCAAGGATTGCAAAACAAGGCATCTAATAACCAGAACTGCATATAAAGAGAGATTGAACAATGAATTTAGGTTTGGCATTTTTTAAACATGCTCAAACTCGAGCGACGAGAAAAAATTTTGAAGCAACATCAAAATACAACTTCACAAATATTAGGTTTCAAAATAAATAAGAGGGCAGTCAACGAAATTTGTTCTCAAGATTTCCACAAAATATAACTGCAAACATAAACAGAGCTGTAAGCCATCCAATGTGGAGGGGGTTCGTTACAGCGAATAGGTTTCAAGTTTTCAGACATATCCAAGGACTACAAGCAGTTAAAATGGTGGCCTGTCAAAGGTTGGCCCAGGTTCAGTAAGTCCGCATTCTGGCATGAATAGGTTCGGAAACATGCACCGAGAAGTCAGTGGTACGCTTAAATACTGTTGTGCAAAATATCTTTGGGGTGGTATGTGTTTATGGTTCTTCAAAGAGGGATATTGTGAAAAAACAAACAAAACAAAAACAGATGAGGAAGACAACCCGCAAATTCAGTAGACATTTACAATTAAAAGCATAGTACAACACAATCAACTTAAAACCTAGAATAAGCTCCTAATACAACCATGCTGTTTGTGCATATGCGCGCACCGAGATCAAAGAACAAAACATATACTACAATATTTCCAGCAGACCCCTCAGTGTGACAGGACTATTGGCAGGTGCGGCTGTTTCTGTGGCAATCTTTAGGTCTTTTGTAAGCATCTCCACCACATCCCTCATGACAGGTCGGCTTGATGAATCTCTCTGAATGCATAGGCGTGCAACTTCACAGACTGAACAGAGTTCAGCATGGTCTACTTTGTTCAGTGTGGGATCAATCAGCCCCACCATCTGCTCTTTGCTTTGCAGAAATTTCCCCGCCTGCTTTAACCAGCATACACTTATCATCATTAGCACTCGTAGGAAGTTCACTCTTAGAACCATTTAGATGTCCCAGTTTAAAACAGAAAACATGAGTTAAAAGAGAATTTCCATACCCATTCAACTAGTAGACCTGTCTGCTCACTAAATGGTAGCCTTCCTGATGCAATTTCCAACAGGAGTATGCCAAAAGAATACACATCCCCCGCACGACTATACACACCTTTGTGCACAGTTTCTGGATCTACAGAAGCTCCTGTTCTTCTAACTAGAGCCAGCTCTGAACTTGCTAATACTGGCACCTTCCCAATACCATTTATCTGTATAAACAATATACATGAGAAGAAGCACAGCAAAATGAAATGAGAACAAGGATGAAATATGGTTAAACCTCAAATCATTACTCCGTCTCTAAGATTAATTTTAATTGGCAAATGCAATGACAACTCTAAAAATATATAGCTTATATTACAGCTGGCAATCTACAAAAAGAATGGAGAAAGAGAGACAGAAACATGTTATTAAATAGTAAAAACCTGTGATATGATACTCCAAGAACTCCTTAAAATAAAACAAGACAAGAAGACTGGAAAACAGACACTGAAAGATAAGGGACAACCATTATAAACCAAAACAGGTTGAAACCTGTATTTAAATCACCTTTGCAGCATAATCTTCCGTAAGAAGAATATTGCATGAACGAAAATCCCCATGGATAACAGGAGGATCACAAGAATGGTGTAGGTATGCCAGTCCGTATGCTATTCCAATGACAATTCTCATCCTCTGTTTCCATGTGAGATGTTCATATCCTGTACATATAAATACCTAGGAATAAGTAGGATAACTGAACTGAAGTATTTGTAATTGCTAAGCATCAATCTTTGCAGAGTAATTTGCATAAACTAACCCCGAATTAAAAAGATGATTATATATGCAGATGTCCAAGTTGCACACCATGTAAGTTCTCGAAGAGAGTTCCATTTGGAGCATACTGAAAGATGAGCATTCTGCAGATAAAAAATAAAGTCATCTCCCAATACCCCTACCAGAACAAAGCCATGGAAACTCAAGTTAATAGGACTTGAAAGGTAGCATTTCTTGCCTGCAGCAACCATCCTCACAATATCCTATTAGGTTCACCAGATGCTGATGACGAATACGTGACAACAACTCCAACTGCACAAAGTTCCAAAGCATAGAAGCGTTCAGGAATAAGCTATTTCCTATGTATAGAAGTAAAAGCTTTGAATCCACAAAATTGTGACATATATGTATTATGAAGAATGAAATAGAACCTTGAGGGAGTGTTCAAGGTCTGAACACAAGTGCTTCACCTCTTATTTAGCTGAAAAAATAGATTATATATAGTTTGTAACAGTAGTTTACAAAATATTCGCTTCTTTGTAAATATATATTTTGAAAAATTATGAACAATGGACCAAGCAGTCAAAAGCAGTCCATGGTCTAGTTGGCGACGTAAGTCATTCCACCAGCAGTTGTGCATGTTGAAGTTTAGAAAGGGCTACAAATATTTTAGGATAAACAAACCCTAATTTTGTTGGTCCTAATAGTGAATGGGCAGGTTTCCCAAAAAGGTGAAGCAGCCTGTGTGGTGTTCCAAATTACCCAAAATAGCAAAATAAATACTGAATATGTTAAATATAGACGAAGTATGGCTCCCCCAAAGGGTAACAATATCAAATTATCATATAGATCTGGGCAGTGTATGTGAATGCCTGAAATGGTCTTCTATATATATACTAATTTCTCTGTCATTCCTCATGTAGGATCACACCAGCTTAGTAGGAAAGGAGTTCTACAGATATGCATATGAATGGAACTCGTGACCTGGTAAAGAACCTGCCATATGTGCAATAGAGGGAGAGAGAGATTCCCAACACAGTACTAAAATGCATTATTTTAAAGTGGTATTGATAAAGCATTCTATAATCTGGACTCTGCATCATTATTTACAAGATATTTATTATATCACGGCCAAAACACTGCAATATGAAGATTCCACAACAAGGACTGTAAACACACTGACAACTAAGAAAAATATTTACCATAAAATTTGTTCATCTCATTTATTACTCAGTTTAATCAGCAATATAAAGTCTGACAAATCATCTAGTATTACATGAAATAAAAAATTAAAAACAACAGAGAAGAATGGAATATGGATACCTGAAAGCGGGAGCGTGCTTCAACATCAGAACTGTGTGCTACATCACTTTTAGGCACTTTGATAGCCACTTCCATGCCATCTGGTAAAATTCCTTTAAACACGTCATTGGTTATCCCTTCTCCTATTTTGTTACTGAAGCCCTCGCTATAGTTTTCAATCTCCTTCAATGTATACGCCTTTCTATCTGCATTTCAAAGCACACAGAAATTAGATGAATCGTGAAACCCTCATTATGTTCTCTTTAAAACCCAACATCGTTATTGAAGCTCACACTGCCTGGTACAGACCACCTCAGTTTCTAATGTAATATAAAGGAGGGCACAAAGGAAGGGCTAGCTCACCTCTAAGACCACTTCTTAGTTTTGTTGGTCTGTTCTCTGAAATGGATAGTATGCGCTTAGCTACCAACACAGATGTACGAATAATAAATAAGAAGAGAAGAGCCAGTGAAATTAGGGAAGTGGCTGCTATGAACCCAATTAGCCATGTATCCATTTTCCTCTGACTGGTTGTATATATCTCTATTTGTTTTTGGTAGAAAAAACCCAAATTTTTCCGGAGATAGATCGAATCTCCTGGGGCGTATCTCTGGGATTTGAGAGAGGTGCAAGCACTAAACTAGGTAGATGTGATTGCTGCAGCAACCAAAAGGCTGAAAATAGAACCTGGGGTAGTTGAGACAAACTCCCACCAGTTTACCTAGGAATCACAGTTCAACCTAGAGTGGATTTGGGCTCAAAGATTTGCACATGGGTCATGATCTCCCAATGCCATAAGTTCAACCCCTATCTCTAGGTGCCCTCAAGGTGCTCTAACAACGGGTGGGAATGGAACCTAATCAAAGTATTGGGTGAAGTTCCTGAGACCTGTGAAACTCCTCCCACTTTACTGATTGTATAGGTCTCTATTGCTAATGCTTTCAGGCCTTAGAACAAGTATGAATGTGGCAAGAAGAGGTCATGATCTGTTTGCAGAGCTCAGAGCAAGCATGAATGTATTAATAAGATGATCATTGGGTCCATGTTTGCATTGGTGGTTGGTGTCATTGGTAGGGTTTGCTTGCATTTGGATAGAGCAGGCTGTCGGTCATGGATTCAAAGCAGAGAGAAAAGGAGTCCTCTCCTCGTTGGAAAAGCACCACTACTGTCTACACCCAACACGCCAACATAGAGATTCACATGATGATTGCAGTCGAAAGCATGTGCGTGTGAGTGTCAAATGAGTAAAGAAAGTCAGCTGAATTAATGCCATTTTTTTACCAACAAGAAAAGAACAGGCCAGACTTCAGGGTTCAGCTTTTCCTTGTTATATGTATCTGTCTATCTATTTACTCCTGGGGCAGGGCTGATACGGACACTGGCACTGACACAACACTGGTCTCCCCCAACAAACTCGTTGGGCTGCATTCATTTAAGTTTTCTTCCTTTCTTCGGAAAAGGAGCAGGGAGGCATTTAAGTATTCGTATTCTTCCCCCAGAACAAGGATCAGTACTCTTTTTTTTTCCTCGCTTCCACATGAAGGAACCCAACTAGGACCTGGTAAACGCCACAATGTGGGTAGAAAGGAAACGTATGGATAATAGCACTGGCACAATATTTAAGTACTGTCATTGATGTTAGTAAAATTACATTTAGGTAATGATGACAAAACTAATGATGATGGTACTTTGCTGAAGAGCAATTTGATTTAGTATGGTTTTGAATTCCATGACAGCACACATAGGTAGAGGCAGGTACACCAAACTTTAGGATTTTTATTTTAATTTAAACTGAATGTCACACTATAGAGTGGGAGGTTCAATTTTAATTTTTACAAGACTTGGACCCTTTACATATTTAATTTAGAAATAGCTTTCCAAGAGCTCCCCTATGTGAAAAATGACTTTTTGGGCAAAACTAAATCAAATACAGAACCAGAAAACTAAATGGTCAGATACCTAACACACCTTTACACATGCAAATGGGATGTAACAGTCATGGGTCATTATTTTAGGTTTTAAATGACATTGGTAGATATGTTCATCATTTTTGGCGCCTTGTACACTTGAATTTTTCTTCAATCTTAATAATATAAAGTTAAAAGTACATGGCTTATATTTTGTTAGATGATTTAAAAATAAAAATAATTAATATCTTAGTATAGAGGGATTAACTGTGTAGAGTAAGTCATTAATCTGTGTCCCATATCCATGAGTATTAGTGGTAATTGACCAATAATTCTCATGATTTGAATAGTCCACTTAGCACTCATTTCATTGGGTGATGCTCACACGAGTGAAGAAGTGGGATTGAAACCAACAAAATGAATTGCATAGCATCAATCATCACTTTCGGGGCTTGCACCCGGTAACCAGGACTTCCCAAGTGGCCACCCATTCCAAGACGCCTCTGGCTCAAGCGCGCTTAACTATGGAGTTTTCCCCACAATCAAACTCACTTAGCTTGCTACCCCATTTGCAAAAACTTAGCAAGTATTGTGCCTTATGAACTATCCATTGAGAGCTCCCTTCACTCTTATTATTTAAGCATAGAGGGGCTTCCGCAGTGCAACATATTAGATATCATTTTCGGGATTAACTGCTATGACCCATATCCATGAGTATTAGTCGCAACTGACCAATAATTCTCATGATTTGAATAGTCCACTTACCACTCATTGCATCGAGTGATGCTCACAGGGGTGAAGAAGTGTGATTGAAACCAATGAAATGAATCGCATAGCATCAATCATCACTTCCGGGACTTGCACCCGGTAACCAAGACTTCCCAGGTGGTCACCCATCCCAAGACGCCTCTGGCTCAAGTGCGCTTCACTGTGGAGCGCGCTTGAGCCAAAGGTGTCTTGGGATGGGTGACCACCTGGGAAGTCTTGGTTACCGGGTACAAGTCCGAGAAGTGATGATTGATGTTATGCGATTCATTTCGTTGGTTTCAATCCCACTTCTTCACCCCTGTGAGCATCACCTAATGCAATGAGTGCTAAGTGGACTATTCAAATCATGAGAATTATTGGTCAATTGCGACTAATAATCATGGATATGGGTCATAGATTAATGATTTACTCTACGCAGTTAATCCCAAAAATGATATCTAATATGTTGCACTGCGGAAACCCCTCTATGCTTAAATAATAAGATTGAAGGGAGCTCTCAATGGATAGTTCATAAGGCACAATACTTGCTAAGGTTTTGCAAATGGGGTAGCAAGCTAAGTGGGCTTGATTGTGGGGAAAACTCCACAGTTAAGCATGCTTGAGCCATAGGCATCTTGGGATGGGTAACCACCTGGGAAGTCCTGGTTACCGGGTGCAAGTCCCGGAAGTGATGATTGATGCTATGTGATTCATTTCATTGGTTTCAATCCCACTTCTTCACCCTTGTGAGCATCACCTGATGCAATGAGTGTTAAGTGGACTATTCAAATCATGAGAATTATTGGTCAGTTGCGACTAATACTCATGGATATGGGTCATAGATTAATGACTTACTCTACGCAGTTAATCCCGAAAATGATATCTAATATGTTGCATTGCGGAAGCCCCTCTATGCTTAAATAATAAGATTGAAGGGAGCTCTCAATGGATAGTTCATAAGGCACAATACTTGCTAAAGTTTTCCAAATGGGGTAGCAAGCTAAGTGGGCTTGATTGTGACGAAAACTCCATAGTTAAGCGTGCTTGAGCCAGAGGAGTCTTGGGATGGGTGACCACCTGGGAAGTCCTGGTTACTAGGTGCAAGCCCCAGAAGTGATGATTGATGCTATGCGATTCATTTTGTAAAGGTCATTTCTATAATAATAATAATAATAATAATTTAATTTTAAGGTCACAATAAGAAATTGTGCTACTTGAATGAACTTAATAGTCAAAAACATGTGGTTTCTCCCTTAAAAATGACAAGTTCAAAGAATAAACTAATAATATAAAATTCACATATTAATTTTAAAGGATTATAAATTATATATTTTTTAACAAATTTAATGTTAATGCAATAAAATATTATTATATTTATAAAAAAAATAAAAATTGAAATCCTTTGTCTTGAAATGAATAAGTATAAGAAATGTTTTAGTGGAGTGATTACTTTAAGTTTTGCAATGACGTTGAAATTGACATCACTAAGAAATGTCTTAGTGGACTGATTACTTTAAGTTTTGCACTGATATTGAAATTGACATTGGTCGTATCACTCTATATAGATGTTGAAATTGACATTGGTTTTATCACTTTATATATATGTGAAATGATCATTTTTTAAGACTTCTTCATAATTGCATTTGGCTTTCATTAATTGTGACAAATTAATAAGATATTATAAATAGATGTTTAGAATATCTAAACTTTAAACTTATTTAAAATTTTAAATTATTAATTCAATCATATTTTTACTTTTATCAAATTTAACCTTGGGAAATGAGCTAAGTTTCTAAGAAGAAATACAAGTCATTATAATAATTTATACTTGATCTTACATAGAAGTTTATTTTGAGAAACAATATTGATTATCTCGAATGTTTATATGTGACTCCAAGCTCTAACAATCACATTTTATAATAAGTTCAAGAAAAATATAGTGTATGAGTTGACATGGAAAATGCAAATTCAAAGGTGTCTCAACTTCAATAAAAATGATTTTGCAAATTGTATTAT